>JAVTVY010033835.1:0-14798 GCA_036873755.1 Hanleya hanleyi | reverse complement strand
CACCGCGGTGGAAACCTTTACACCGCGCGCGCCGGGGTCAAAGGTCAGTTCCGGTCACGTGAGTGGAAGCGGAAGTGACCTCACAGAGGTCGTATGCAAATGTCACTTCCGAGATCTGAGCTCCACAGGCTTTGAGCTCCAAGAGCTCCGATCCAAGAGCTCTGCCACACGGGAGTTCCCCCACCACCACCACCACCGGGCGTTGACGCCCGGTGGAAACCTTTGCGCGCCGGGGTCAAAGGTCAGTTTCGGTCACGTGAACGGAAGCGGAAGTGACCTCAAAGAGGTCATATGCAAATGTCACTTCCGAGCTCTGAGCTCCACAGGCTTTGAGTTCCAAGAGCTCCGATCCAAGAAACACTCGCAAGCACACCCATACACACACAGAGGCATACATACACACACACATACACACGCACTTGCACGCACACGCATACACCCAGACACACACGCATACACACAGGCGGGTCAAAGGTCAGTTCCGGTCACGTGAACGGAAGCGGAAGTGACCTCACAGCGGTCATATGCAAATGTCACTTCTGAGATCTGAGCTCCACAGGCCTTGAGCTCCAAGAGCTCCGATACAAGAGCTCTGCCACACGGGGGTTCCCACCACCACCACCACCACCACCGGGCGTTGGCGCCCATTTGCGCGCCGGGGTCAAAGGTCAGTTCCGGTCACGTGACACGGGACACGGAGGTCACCGAAGATGTCACGGAGATCACCGAAGAGACACGGAGGTGCCCAAACATGATACCAGCTAGCGTGCTATAAAAGGGAAGCGGCCTGGCCGTTTCATCAGACACTCTGTCAACCACCAAGATGTTCACTTGTACTACGTGCTCGAAATCATTCACTCGTCTGCACGACTTGCGCCGCCATGAGCTACCAAGCACGAAGGAACCGCCCGGTATAGCTGTACGATATGTACACTGTCGTTTCAGCGCCCGGATCATTTACAGCGCCACACACGTGCACGCCATGAAGTACCCAAGCGTCCATGCGAAGAATGTGGTCGGCCTTTCAAACTGACCAGTCAGTTGCTGCGACACCAACGCACACGACACCCTGTTCCGCAGCCACGTTTGCAGGTAGAAGAGCCCGTAGGCATCAATATCGAAACAGGGGGAACTCCCACCCATCGCACGAGGGCCGATGATGATGTCGCCCTAATTCAACAGTCAAATTCCGACGACAAGACCTTGGGTCAGATTTTGTACGACGTGGAGGGCAAAGTACACTTCGTGGACGAACCCATAAATGTTCCCAGCGATGTGTTACACGAAGACTATCCAGTGAGTGACATTTATCGGCGCCATTGGCTCATGATCCGGCCCTGTTTCTACCGTCATCGCCCTATTCAAGATATCTACAATTTCCGATTGACTGACCTCACCCGTCTACGCAACTACGTGGAAGCCATCTTCAATGACCAAGCTACGTCCTTCAAATTAAATCTGGCGTTTGGTTATGTGCTGCAGCATAAGTACACAGACCAAGCCCGACATTTTTACCCGAGCAGTAACATCCGGGTATTTGACCAACCGTTTACCATCATTAACCGGGCGTCGCTAGAGACGATGCTGGAGAAACTGGACACCGTGGATCCCTTGGAATGGGCCCAACAACAACGCCCCAACACCAAGTGGACAGTGGAGAGTGTCACCAATGTTACGTTTTTCGTTACCTAGCTGACCGACCACCCCCATCGGCTGAATGCGTCACTCATGCACTGATGAATACCATTACATGCCGTACATACTCTATATGTCTACATGTTGATCGTTGACGTTACGGAGGTGACCGAAGAGACACGGAGGTTGCCGAAGATGTCACGGCTCGGCCCTCGACTTGGGGATAGTTGAACTGAGTGTGCTAAAAATAGATGACCAGCTAGCGTGCTATAAAAGGGAAGCGGCCTGGCCGTTTCATCAGACACTGTGTCAGCCACCAAGATGTTCACTTGCACAACTTTCCAGAAGCAGTTTATTCGTCTGCACCACTTGCGCCGCCATGAGGCCTCCATCCACAACGATGCACGGTATACTTGTATAATCTGCTCACGGTCATTCAATCGGGAGGATCATTTACTGCGCCATGAGAGGGCACTCCACGCGGTGCGACGGTACAATGTACCGATTGTGGTCGACTCTTCAAACGACCCAGTCGGTTCAGACAGCACCAACGTTTGATTCATAGTCCATCACCACGGTATGAGCGACAACTTTCCACTAAAGAGGCACCCATGAGGGTCAGACCCAGTGAAGATGAACCCGGGGAGACGAACGCCACTGGTGATGCGACGATGAAGAGCTCGCCTATACCCACAGTTCAGAAGATCCTGGATATCCAGCCGGACCTCAGCGTTACGGTTTCGAGTCATACGCCTGACGACATCGAACATTTTCTGGACGAGCCCATAAATGTTCCTAGCGATCTCTTACAGGACGCCCATCCAGTGAGTGACATCTATCGGCGCCATTGGTCCATGATCCGGCACTGTTTCTACCGTCATCGCCCTATTCAAGATATCTACAATTTCCGACTGACTGACCTCACCCGTCTACGCAACTACGTGGAAGCCAGAGAGCTACAAGATGATACCTTCCAGGACGCATTCAAACCGTGAATAGCCCATGTCGACCCCAAATACCTTCATGTACTGCCCCAAAATGGCCACTTTACTTACTACAACCAACTGCGCATGCACAGATTAACGCGACTTGCACTTAAAAACACACCATTCTGACTCTAACCCACACAAGCTTCACTTTGACACCTTCCACCACCCATTCGGACCCATAGCGGTCCATCTCTACCCCAAACACACACCCACATACCCCAAAATGCCTGCTTTCTCTACTACGGCCAGGCTGCGCATGCGCAGATTGACACGGCTTGCACTTAAAAACACGCCATTCTGACTCTACCCCACACAAGCTTCACATTGATCCCTCACACCCCCATTCGAACCGTGAATAGCCCATCTCTAACCCAAACACACACCCACATACCCCCAAAATGCCTACTTTCTATACTACGGGCCAGTCTGCGCATGCGCAGACTATTGAACACGGACAAACCATTAGTGTAGTCAAGTGCTCCTTCACGAGAGCTTCAAAACAAGACCTCACTCGACCCCACTAGACTCCAACATGTCCACCCCGTATGGCCCTATACACCCATAGCCATGCAGTATAAGCCTATGGGCCTACCCAGGCCTCGGTAACTTTTTTCAAAAATTTCACCGATTCGCTCCGGGACACTTCCTATCGTGTTCTAAATGACGAGACGTGAAAAACAAATCCAAACAACCCTACTGCAAATGTATAGAAGTACGTTTCCCAGGGGGACAAACATTGATCCTATACCCCCAGTATGGGACTATATGGGTCTATATGGATCTCGGTGACTTTTTTCAAAAATTTCACCGATTCGCTCCGGGACACTTCCTATCATGTTCTAAATGACGAGACTAAGAAAACGAGACCCCACAACCCTACCGCAAATGTATAGAAGTACGTTTCCCAGGGGGACAAACATTGATCCTATACCCCCAGTATGGGACTATATGGGGCTATATCGTACTTTTTCAAAAATTTCACCGATTCGTGCCGGGACACTTCCTATCATGTTCTAAATGACGAGACGTGAAAAACAAATCCAAACAACCCTACCGCAAATGTATAGAAGTACGTTTCCCAGGGGGACAAACATTGATCCTATACCCCCAGTATGGGACTAGATGGGTCTCGGTGACTTTTTTCAAAAATTTCACCGATTCGCTCCGGGACACTTCCTATCATGTTTGTTTTGACGAGACTAAGAAAACGAGACCCCCACAACCTATACCGCAAATGTGGAGAAGTAGGTTTCCCAGGATGGTCCTATACCTCCCATACCCCATATAGGCATTTTCCCGTAATTTAGAATAAAGTCCGTATTCCGTATTTTTTCAGGAAATTTTTTTACATACACCCACCCTGGAACTAGGGGAGATAACTCTATTGACAGGCGAGCCCCGTTAAGCCCGGCGACCTATATACCACCCATACCCCATATAGGCATTTTCCCAGGTTTTTCGATAAAGTCCGTTTTCCGGTTTTTTTTTTCAGGAAAATTTTTACATGCACCCACCCATGACTGGATGCCCCTTCACATATGCTTCACATTGATACCTCATACAACTCCAATGGACCATTAGTGGCTCCCCTACATCCCAAAACGTCTATTTCCATACCCTTTTCCCACAATTCCCTGTCTGCGCATGCGCAGAATGGTGACAACGCTCGAGCCACTAGTCCAGTCAGATGCCCCCTCACATAGGCTTCACATGGATACCTCATATGACCCCATTGGACCATGAGTAACTCCCCTACATCCCAAAACGGCTATTTTCATACCCTTGGGCCACCGCGCATGCGCAGAATGCCGATATTTCAACCCCACACCCAGCCCAGTAGATGCCCCCTCACATAGGCTTCACTTTGATACCTCATTCGACCCCACTGGACCAGTAGTAACTCCCCTAGCTCCAACACGGCTATTTCCATACACTTGGGCCACCGCGCATGCGCAGAAGGCCGATATGTCAACCCCACACCCAGCCCATCAGATGCCCCTTCACCTAAGCTTCACTTTGATACCTCATATGACCCCATTGGACCATGAGTAACTCCCCTAGCTCCAAAATGGCTATTTCCATACCCTTGGGCCACCGCGCATGCGCAGAATGGTGACAACGCCCAAGCCGCTAGTCCAGTCAGATGCCCCTTCACATAAGCTTCACTTTGATACCTCACTCGACCCCATCGGTCCACTAGGGGCTCCCCTAGTTCCAAAAAGGCTATTTTCATACCCTTCGGCCACCGCGCATGCGCAGAAGGCCGATATGTCAACCCCTCACCCAGCCCATTAGATGCCCCTTCACGAATGCTTCACTTTGATACCTCACTCGACCCCATTGGACCATTAGGGGCTCCCCTAGCTCCAAAACGTCTATTTCCATACCCTTGGGCCACCGCGCATGCGCAGAATGGTGACAACGCCCAAGCCGCTAGTCCAGTCAGATGCCCCTTCGCATAAGCTTCACTTTGATACCTCACTCGACCCCATCGGACCATGAGTAGCTCCCCTAGCTCCAACACGGCTATTTCCATATCCTTGGGCCACACGAGTTGTCTCCCTTGCGTCAGTGTGTGCAGATGGCGCTATGATCGACGCCGTGATGTGGAAAGGGCGTCCCCGCACCATCCTGGAGCCGCCATTTTGTTTGTTGATTTTCTGCGGAGATACACGGGACAATAAACGCTCGACCCTAGGGTGGTACAGATGCTAGACTGATCCTATTAACATGGTACAACACCTATAGATTATGTTTATTATTATATGGCTTAGAGGTTTTTTTTAGGGTAATGTGAGGGTTTTTTCTCCCCGTGACCTCCCCACCGCCTCGTTTGCTCCCTTGCACCGCCATTTTGACCACACACACACCCCGCCATTTTGAACCCACACCCACATCAGCCGCCATTTTCAACCCACACCCACATCAGCCGCCATTTTGAACCCACACCCACACCCACATCAGCCGCCATTTTGAACCCACACCCACACCCACATCAGCCGCCATTTTGAACCCACACCCACACCCACATCAGCCGCCATTTTGAACCCACACCCACACCCACATCAGCCGCCATTTTGAACCCACACCCACACCCACATCAGCCGCCATTTTCAACCCACACCCACACCCACATCAGCCGCCATTTTCAACCCACACCCACACCCACATCAGCCGCCATTTTCAACCCACTCCCACATCAGCCCCAATATGCAGATCGAGTTGCCCCCAGTTGCCCCCCATGCGTCATAATGTGCAGATGGCGCCACCATGGGAAGTTGTGACGTCATAGTTACATCCGGGGGAAAGTTTGTTCAATTTACCCTTTGTATACTACTAATGTAGACAACAGTCTCCGAATTTTCCCTTAGTGGAAGCTGAGGTGGCCAAGTGGTCTAGAGCGCTTACAGTTACTGCTGGCGATTTGGTGTCAAGCTCTGAGGGCGTGGGTTCGAGTCTCGCACGGGATCGACCCATCCAGCACTAGTATTTGTGCTTTGCTACATATAGGTTAGAATGCAACGAACCAGTAATAAAAGATAGCCAAATGGGGAATAATAAGATAGCCAAATGAAATAATAATTCAATAATTAAAAACGATCAAATAAGAAAACAAACAAATATTACATAATGAAAATATTTGATAAAAGAATTCATTGCATTTTTATATACTTCTACATTTTTATTGTTATTATACATTTGTTTGTCGGTCAATAGCTCGTTCAGAGCTAATGTTTTCTGGTTTGTATATTATACCGACGCTAAATAAAGTTTCTTACTCTTACTCTTACTCTGCAGGTGTTCATTGAGAGATTCCAGTTCACAAGTCGGATGAGGAAAGGGACGTCTGCTTTCATATAAGTAACAATCGAATAAAACAAACAAATAAATTACAAGATGAAATTTCTTTCTCAAGCTTAACTGCTGTTCCCATCGTGAAATTGATTAACAAAGCGACACAAATAGACATACATCTTGTAATTTCCACACAGCTGACGCAGCTGACAGTATCACTTCCCATTTGAGAGACCACATTAACTCGTCCACGGACATTGGCGCAATGCCAACCGAGACGGGAGCATCAGTGGAAGAGTTTTTCAAGAAACGGGGAAAAAATTGTCAATGTTTAAAATATGTTTTCAGCCTTTCATTATAATCTTTGTTGATTTGGGTAGTGCAATAGGATAGCAATAATGTTTTCATAGACGTGTTCAATGGTATTTTACGCACGGTTAGTGCGGGGAAATTTTAGGGCGCGGGTTTCGCCCCTTGCCGTAAAATGTAAACTTTCCCCCACTAATCGTGCGTAAAATAACCATTGAGCATGCCTATGAAAACATTCCTTCTTAAATAGACAGTCAACGTGTTGTTTAAGTGCATTCCATTTCACTAAGATACGATTTTAGCCATTTTAGGCAATGAAGTCATGTAAAGTATATATCTTTTTTTGCATCTCTCAGCTACATGGATTAACACAACCCGAATGTCAGACCCACTATTTCGTTTAAATCAAAATTATCAAATATTTTGTTGGACAATCGGACATTTAGTCACAAAACTGATACATTGTTAGCCAAAAACATTTCTTTTTTAATAACGTTACCTTTTCAGAACTAAGTTGCTATCTTTTTCCTTGGCACATGCTGAAATTTTTAAACGAGAGCTCTACTAAGACAGTTGATTTCCCAGCTACTATAAAAACAGCATGTTTGTCAAATCACTTCATTTACTGTCGATCTGCTGTACATCAGATGTTAAATTTTCACACATAGTGTGAACCATAGAACATAGAACCGTCTTTAGATTCTAAGTTGCAACATACACGAGAACAGAATGATAACTCGAGCAGTTAAGTCTCCTACGTTGGAACATTTGATTTGTTGGAACCTTGGCATTCAGTATCTGGCATGGTATGGAGAGCAATCTAAAGTGAGATCCAGTGGCAAGGTAACCACGATTACCGAATTTGTCCTAATCCGGACAGGTTTTCAAGATTTATTGTCCGTAAACGAAATTTTATCTTGGCCCATAGGTGACGTCCCTATTGGTGGATCGACATGAAATACAATCTTAAGCGAGATGTTGAGGCAAGGTACCCATATACCAAATTTGAAAAGAATCCGTTCCGTTTTTCAAAAATTATTGTTCGGGAATGAAATTTAAACTTTGCCCCCAGGTGGTGCCACCTTCAGGCAGATCGGCGCGAAAAGCAAACCCATCTATTTGAAAAGAATCCGTTCCGTTTTTCAAAAGTTATTGTCCGGAAACAAAAACTTAACTTGGCCCCCAGGTGGCGCCACCTATAGGCGGATTGGCATGAAAAGCAATCCTAAGTGAGATTTTAAGGCGAGCTACCCACATACCAAATTTGAAAAGAATCTGTTGCGATTTCCAGAAGTTATTGTCCAGAAACGAAATCGGACGGACGGAAGGACGGACTTACGCACACACGCAAGGACGGAGAGACGGACGGCCCCCAATATTAGAGTCCCCCTTTAGCCCTTCGGGCGTCGGGGAGCAACTACGAATTTTATCGGGGATCTTAAAATGTATCGCTGTTGGCAGATATACTACTACTGGAAGACGGAAAAACATGGCGTCATACGCTATATCGCCAGTAGTTAGACGGCCGTTGTACTCCTGCTGAAGTTGCAAATGCCTAAGCCAAGTAAACAAATTTCATCAAAATAACCAATATAACATTCGCAACAAGGTATTTATTCCGTTTGAAGCTCTGCCCGTGGAATCAGCTACAGAAGTGAATAACAATATGGCGTCCAAAACAACTGTGAGTGAACGTGGTGGAAATGACTCCGATTCCAGGCTGGAGAAGTTGATTAAGGCTCTTGACAACAAACTTTTAGGCAAACTGGACAGTATTGAAGAAAATCTCCATTCAATTCGGTGTGATATTGATGACACAAAACAACGAGTAACTTCTGTCGAACACGGGTGCTGGATAACCAGTTGGCGATAAAGGAAATCAAAATCTCACAACGGAAGCAAAATCTACTAAGCAGAATGGAGGAATTAGAACGACAGATATCCACGACCGAAAGGTGAATCTACTGATTTACGGCATTGATTATGACGCGAAGACGGAGATTTCGGTTGCAGATACCGAGACTGTTTTCTGCCAATTTCTCGTCAAGGACATGAACATCCACCATGATATCGTACAAAAAATGCCATTCCTAGTGGCCCACAGGTTGGGTTTGGTGATGAAATGGAGGGTGAGCCGAAAACCAATGCTCCACCTGGGATAATACTGACATTCCAAAAAATGACAGATCGAGATCTTGTGCTTAACAGTAGCAGTGAGCTAACAGGTACCAGGAAAACCGTCAGAACAGAATTGCCTGTTCATCTGAAAATTAAAAGTGGTAAACTAGCGACTACGGCATACAAACTGGGAAAAGAAAGGGGTCTCTAAACCAGAATCAGGTTGGTGGATGTTGACGTTATTTTGGAGGTGAGAAAAGACAAGTACTCTACCTGGTCATTATATAAGGATTGAAGTCCTTTATCAAATCAACTGCAAACATAATCCGAACAAAACATGGCAAATGTTATTATCAACGACTATATTTCATTATTGGTGCTGGAATATGAAATAAGGAACTTTTCAATATTTGCTAAACCTAGTAGTATTTAAATTGAGGTACTTTTGACAAACACTTCCTGTTCTCTACCTGGCACAATGATTAAATTGTTATTGTAGCCACGCATTATGCATAAATGTAATATATTTTCCCATATACATACCACAAAGAAATGTTTATAATATATGTTACAAAGATTTCTTTCCTCTACGCATACATTTTATGTCAGGTTATTTCAGGTTATATATATCAGCAAATACTTACCTCCCTTGGTTGTCTTAAACTCTCTGTACAATCTGAAATGTAAACAGAACAACATCTGCATGTATAAGTAATTACCTCTATACATACATGTTATCTCAGGTTACTTCAGATTATATATCATCAAATACTTACCTCCCTTGGTTGTCTTAAAACTTTCAGTATTATCTGAAATTGTAAACAGAATATAATAAACATAAATAATAATAAACATAAACATAATCATTTATATGATTAACATACATATACATCTTATTTAAAACAAGTATAGAAGTAACTTCCCTCCCTTTAGCCATTTTACTAAGAGAAAATCTTCAGTTTATCTGAAATTGTACAGAGAGACTATGTGATATTCTTTATGAAGAACAATGCATTATTTGAAGGTATAAGCAAATATCTCTATGTATACATGTTATTTATGTTGATATGTTGATATAGTTCAATGTTTGATAAACCCAGGAGTATTTAAACTGAGTTACTTTTGACAAACATTTCCTGTTCTCTACCTGGTATAACCACATATCTCTATGCATACATGTTATCAGCAAATATTTACCTCCCTTGGTTGTCTTAAAACTTTGAGTATAATCTGAAATTGTAAACAGAACAACTCTGTTATTAACTTGAAACAGAACAACATCTGCATGCATAAGTAACTACCTCTATACATACATCTTATCTCAGGTTACTTCAGGTTATATATAAGCAAATACTTCCTTCCCTTGGTTGTCTTAAAACTTTCAGTATAACCTGAAATTGTAAACAGAACTCTGTTAATAATTTAGAGGATTAACATGCATATACAAGTCCCTCCCTTTAGCCATTTTAGTAAGAGAAAATCTTCAGTTTATCTGAAATTGTAAACAGAGATTATGTGATATTCTTTATGGAGAACAAGACATTATCTGAAGGTATAAGCAAATATCTCTGTATACATGTTATTTCAGTCGATATAGTTCAATGTTTGATACACCCAGTAGTATTTAAACTGCGGTACCTTAGAGGTACAACAAATATGTTTTCCTGCCCCTTGTGTGATTATCTGGAAATTTCAACTCTGGGGCACCATCTGCATGTATAAGTAACTACTGACATCTGAAAAGGGTCACTTGGATATCCGATTTCGCCCTAGGTAAAGCAAACGAGACCGGACACTGGTCTCTAGCGACCACCATTTCTTTCACAGCGGCCCAGCTTCGGTTCGGATCGACATCGGTTCAATTTCCACATTCTGCGAATGTTGACGAGGACAGCTCGGTAATTTAGTTGTAGATCTATCCAAATTTATGCAGTGCTTTAATTTCTTCCATGTTTCATCTTACAGCGAAAGTTAACATCAATCACATTTTATACAAACCAACGTGACGAGAAGTAAGACTGTATTATATCGGAAAACAAACTGCCACAATTTGGATTAGAACAGTCGCATAAGCCAGTTTCTCAGGTTTTTGGAATAGGGATCACTCTCGCTCTCCTCTACTCTTCAAAATTTTCAACCCCGAGAGCTTAAGATCAGTTAGCCTATAGTATTGGATCCTTCTACGGAGGGCCAATGACTGGCTGATGCAGCAACAACATTTTCCCAGTTAGACGGCAGATTTTGAAATCGAAAACGAAGCCGCGCTACCTCATTGGTCAACTGAGACAGTCATGTGGTTGTGTATAAAGATTGGAGTGGCTCCTATAAATAGTGATCAAATGAGAATGCTCGTCTTAGTTAAAAATGGGGGGGGGGGGTGGAATGACCAATCACTGAAGGGGAGAGAGCTGGAACAGTACGCTGACACTGTCTGGTAATATCTTGATTTAACAGAGAGTCCAACAGCTTATAGATCGGTGTCCTCAAAACTACCAATGCAATGGAGAGTCCTACTGCAAAGTGTGATAGGGGTCGTATGAATCCATGTATTTCAAGTAGATTCATAGCTATCTTGGTAGACTATTGGTGGCTGTTAGTTATACTGGTAAACTCCGGTCACCTTTTGTTGGGGACTTCGTGATAATACACCATGCTTACTCAATAATCAGGATCACTTACTGAATCAGCTTATGACAATATCCAATTTTGGATATAATAATGCTCTCTATTAAAGTGTGAATACCAAAGTTTGTCCATGCTAAATTACGCTTTTGAGTTTGTGAATTATTTTTTTTCAATTTTTTTATTTATATAATTTCTCCAAAACACTGCATGATAAATTAGTAAGATATTAATCTGATGTGACATAAAGTAGTTTTTGCCCATTTCTCCTCGCGAAAATTCAGAAATTTTGAAGAAAAATGACGAAAACTTCACTCTTCTGGTACCCTCATATCAGCCATTTTGAATTTACCCATAATCTTCCAAGAGATTTATACAAATAGGTTCAACATGAGCCCAATATCCTGCACTACAAAGTCGCGAAATGTCAGCTCTCAATTTTGTCCTTCCGGAGATAGATCAGAAAGTATGGTAGGAGGGAGAGGGGGGGGGGGCATAATGCCTCTCCCCCTCCCCTCCTCCGCACCCCAGGTCCGGTAGGGTTAAGATGTACACTACATCACGTTTTAATTAAATATTCAAAAACACCACGGTTTTTCATTCTTATAGGGAGGCACAATCGTATGTGCTGACGTCATTATTGATGTTCTGGAAGAAAACGTTTAAGAAAGACAATAATGTAATAGCAGGCGCTTAGTGAGTGCGTCGTGGTACATACTGACCTAACATGACTTTTGTTGACCTTTGTCCGCGATAAAATCTTTATATTATGACGCCACCCTGTGCAATTGAATCTAGGTATGAGTTCTCCGACTCTTGATACTGAGAGAATTGAAAGAGTTGTTGATAATGTCGTCGATCATGAATATCACGGAGAAATGGTGGTCATTCTATGGATTTCAGTTTGTTATGTTCACGACGAAAATGGAAAGGAGAAACGGCGCGTATATAGGAAAACTCCCTAAATATTAATAGTGAAGCCAAAAATAAATGTCCTCAGTCCTGTAATGAAATCCGTTTTTCGAATTGACAACATACCAAAGTTTTTTATACTGTAAAGTCCCAAAATTTAAAAGTGACGTAAGATGGTGTCAACAGGTAATAGAAATGATGACTTTTTGCTTTTCCTTAACATTTTAGGCATAGATTTCTCATGTATATAAACTACGAAATCATTATATTCGCTTCGACTCAAGGTGTCATATATTAGGTATATTTTTCCATGCTAAAAGTACACGAACAACCAAAACAGACAAAACCCCAATTTCAAACGTCAGTCGCGGTTGTTTTACATGGCTTTTGACTGGCAGTTTTCAGCAATATTAGACTTGGGTATTTTTCTGTACGAAACACATTTTCTTCTGTGCAGTATTAAAGAAATAAATTTTTGATTTTACCAGCGTAATAGGGATAATTTTAGTATGTTGAGGTGACTATTTCTTTTTGAAGACCCCACCGTTGATTTTCGAAAAGGTCCGTGTGTATTGCGAAATAGGTCAACAAAATAACATGATCACCTATCGCAGACAGAAATAATGGTTCGTGTGTAGCCGGGATGTCGAAGAACGGAACTGCGCAAGCGCATTGCAGAGTTGATCTCTACCCTGCATCACGTATATGTGGAGTGATATAACTGAAACGACACTGCTCGACGGATTACAGCCTCGGTAGAGCCATTTGAATATCAAAACTGCGAATTATATCATCAACTGAAGCAGACCAGATAACTTGATTTAATTTTATAGGATACCCCAGATTTTAATTGTAACACGCCATATGAAAAGTAGTTCCCGGTTGCAAAAGGCAACGTTATCATTCTATGCTCGAATAAAGATACAAATATATATATTTTTTAAATGGGGTCAGTCGTTCACACGGATAAATGAAAACTTGATAAGGAAAACGTGATCGTGTGTACCAGTCCTAATTGGATAATAATCAGTGGACCTATGCTGTTGCTTCGTCGTAATACAAAATGTATCATCCAAATGTCATGGATAATGGATGCAGATTCTTTAATGGACGAAGGTTGAATCGCTGGGTAATGCGTTGTACCTGGCACAAATGCCAGAGGGAAAATTTATATCATTTATCCGGATTAGTCAATCATGTTGTTGATATCAGTAAGCGAGTTATTGTCTCTCAGTCAGTGTATGTGAATTATACACACTGATAAATATGTGAGTTAAGCATAACAATTATTGTAATCGTCTGAATACGACTCATCGTTCCGTGAGTTTATGTATGGCAGTGCTATGCACATTATACGCTTCAATAGCTAACCACAACAATAGGGAGAATAACTTTTCCGCAAGTACTCCGTTCTCCATGTAATTCCCTGCAAGTAACTAAATTTATAATGACGAACGAGAGTGTTTTCTCAAACGCTTTCTTTTCGCGTCTCTTGTCCATCAAATAATTCACTGGTAAAAGTTCTGGTCAGTCATGCTTATAAAGTTTGCTCAAACATTAAACTATACATCTATGTTTGTTACAAGCACTCTGAAACGCCAAATTTTTCTTAAAACGACCAAAGATCCCTGGCCTGTTCTCATTGTTAACAAATTCGTATGCGACTTTTATCAGATCGATTTAGTCAGTATTCTCTTTGTGAATGTCCAACAAACAAGCGCGATTGAATCCTCGTTGATCTCATGTAATGAGAAACAGATCGTTCACTGACGGCATTAGTCTGGTAGTGAAAAGAATCAACAGTAACTTGTGGCTAGCTACCTCCGACACGATGTTTCTTTGTGAAATGGACATTTTTCACTAAGCCAAGAACATCTCTCCAAGTAGCTTTTTCGCTAGCGTCATCTATACTTTTAAATTATGAATGTAGATGGCTCTACTTCTGCAATGATCTTTCGATTACACGAATTTATTAACACCCCATGCAGTATATCGCTTATGTTTACACAATTTGACTAGGCTCCTTTATTATACATATATTTTTCTATTTCAGCATCTCACAAAGCCACCATCGATTGCGTTTTCATGGTAAAAGGTTTAGGACCGCACTTAAAATACACTTCATTACAGAGTTACTTTTATTCTCCAGACACGCGTCTCCAGCTATCTAGACCCCAGAAGCTTCCGGTGCACAGGCGCCCCCTTGACCCTCGCCTAAAATGCTATGACATTTAGCCCCCACTGAAAAGTATGAAAGGCAATATTTGAGGGAATTTAGCAGTTTTTTAATAAAAAATTATGATGAATAACAACTAACGATTAGGAAGGTAAATTTTAAGTTTTGGAACAATCAACATATCACAGAAAATGTTCACACGTTTTGTAGCTTTGGAGCGCCTATATCACACCGTGTGGTGG
>JAVTVY010033834.1:0-14517 GCA_036873755.1 Hanleya hanleyi | reverse complement strand
AGCAAGTTCTGAGCTGACCTACTTTTGATGAAAATTTCTGGTGATTTTTGATGAAAAATCACTGGTGATTCTGACCTTGGCTGTGCCCATCTTAATATAGGCAGGATTTAAACTTGGGGCGGAGGAATTTCCATAAGTTCAGTGTGCACTGGAGTCCTAATGCCTACCCTACTTCGTAGGTCCTGTGCCATGTTTTATGGAATTTTTCACAAAACCTAAGATTCTCTGACATCAAGTCAGGAGTAGAAGACCAACAGTCAAACAGAAGCTTACTGGTCAAAGTATGAGGGCCACATGTATATAGTCCCTGTACTAACTGTGTTGTTCTTACCCTCATAAAATAAAGTATATTGAATTGAATTGATGACGTTAAAGCATTTTGAGGGTACATGTATCTCTTAACATTACCTGATACATGTATGTCTGAAGATAATCTAAATTTTATCTGTACAGTTTTTCGCATAAATATGTTGTACACAATGTTTTGCAGGCCCAATATGGTATGGACAACAAAAACAGCTACAAGAAACAGTACGAGATCAACCTGGAGCGAGCAGTCTGCAAGGGGCAGATAACTATGGATGAATTTTATAGCCACAAGTCGGCGCTTGTGCACTCTGGGGTGAATGGTATAGATGATGGACATTCTTGTACCAAGGGTTGGTTCTACACCTAAATGATTCTCCTACTAAACCTTACTACATGTACCATTGCCTGAGTTTGTAACCTTCTAAACTGTACGTGTAACAACCTCTGACAGCATGCAAATTCATGGCACGCATGCCCATTCAGTATTCAGCAAAACAGGAAACATTCATAGACCAGAAATTGAATGCTTTAAATGTGCATCTACTGAGTAGAGCACATGTTACAATGTTCTGTTAAGCTGTGACATCCTGAGACAACTCTGCTCTGTTTGTAACGGACAATGGCAATTGGCCGAGAGCCAGGCGAACAAAACCTCAATGCAGTGTGAGGGTATATCTGGCAGTAGGTTTGTATACAATCAGATGCCATGAGAATGTTGTAGCAAAGGTTGAGTTTTGAGGAGAATGCTCGCACCCTTTCACTTAATTTATTGAGTGAGTGAAAATCATTCCCTTGGAGATGACGATATGTGTTATACTATTTTACTATCCTCTTGTACTGAGCAGAAACAAGACGCCTTATTTAATAGTTTCACTTGTCTATTTGCAGGTATTATTGCAAGGATGTGCTCGTTCTATGAGAATCTGCCAGTAAACATGTCAAAGGTGTGGCTTTGTTCGTCTGTGGATCACTATGCTGCCTCACATGGAGACAAGGGCTGGGGGTGTGGCTACAGGAACTTCCAGATGCTCTTGTCCTCCCTAGCGACACATGAGACTTACCAGAAGGTTCTCTTCAATGGTATGGAACAGTCACCTTGAATGTTGTTCAGAGAACTATTGATGTGAAATGCATGTGGTTTGGGTCAGTGAATGTATCATGTCAAACATGTTTTACCATCAGGGGTAAATACTGCCATTAATTCAGGCTTTGGGTTCAGACATGCCTTAAAATCAGTTTTTTTCCAGATGTGTGTATGTAGACAATGACATTTTCATCTAATTCTGGACGTCATTTTCACTGAATGGTGATTGCCAAGAGGGGGTTCCGGGGATTGACCTGGGGTGTCATCGTGCACACCAAAGGTCATGAGATTGACCTGTGGTGTCGCTGTGCACATCTCGTGTCATGAAAAGAATTAAAGACCTAAGCTCCTCCGACAGCTTGTCATAAGAGGTGACTAACTCGGGTGGGCAGAGAGAGCATATAGAAAGCATACAGGTTTTAATTCACATGAAGCAATCTCACATTCGGCTATTTTCATATTGGCAGAACGAGCCTCTCAGATAGAACGCACAAATCTCCACCGGTGGGGAGCGTATGATGATCACGCAGTGAGCCGGCTACAAAATAGTGCCTTTGATAATCGAGAGATCTGGGCGCATTTTATTGTGAAATTCAGTTAATTTTAACCAAACGAACATAAATCAATCAAATTATACAAAACTATTTTTATGTTTAGTTGAATAATAGCAATCTATACCCAGAACTTAGCAGCTAATTTCCGCCAATACGGAAATAGACGAATGTGAGATTGGTTCCGCCGAAAATTAATTGTGCGCATGATAAGATAAGGTTCTTTATTGTACTGAGCATCCCATTTGGGACAGAGTACAAAACACATAAAAAGTAGAATAAATAAGAAAGTAACAAACAGGTGCGACGTTTCCGGTTGCACTCCCAGAAATCCACTAGGCCAGAGGTCAGTTTTCGCAGCTAAAGTGAGTTTTGGGGCTAGATTGCACTTGAAGTAGGTTTTTGATGTGAGATGATCTCAGTCACATAGTTGTATGTTTTCTTCACCAGGTAGACCACTGATACCCTCTATCTTGAAGATTCAGAGGTTGATCGAGACAGCTTGGCAGAAAGGGTTTGATGTTCAGGGTGCAGAACAGCTGGGCGGGAAGTTGGTCAATACATCCAAGTGGATTGGTGCTACAGAGATAACAGCTACCCTTCTTTCACTTAGTGTCAGGCAAGTCATGCTAGTAGCTGGTACCTACCACGTCACAATGACACATTGTCATAAATCTGTACCATTCTTTTCTTTGCGTTTGAACTATGACCTCAATAATGTTATCTCTGACCTCGAAAGGGACCATGACGGCTTCTGTCCCATTACAGAATGCTGCTTTTGAATCCTCTGAGACAGAGTACGAGTTTACTGTTGGGAGAAAAACTACATTTTGTTTTATTATTCACAGCATTATCTTGAATGAAACATATATTTATACATACTACAGCTACACTTCAAGGCCTTAGTGAACCGAGTGTTGTTGTTACAGTGTATTCTGGAATATGCCACAAAGTGTATGCCTGAAGCAGGCTTTGAATTTGGGGGAAAATAGGGCAAGGCCACTTTGGCCTTGGATAATGGCCAATGGCCATCAAGGCAGCAAGGCCAAATGTGTTAATAAACTAAGGGCACTGGAGCCACTTTGTTTGCAGGTCTTATGGAAGATATTGCCATGAAATAAATATAAACGAAATTTCCCCAAGCCTGGGTTATTATTTAATGGGCCTCATATAGTCATACGCCCTGTCTAGACTTGTATATCCCCATCCTATTCCCACATATATTTTGCAAAACTTTATAATATCACAACATTTTCACAACTGTTTGTTGTTGTAAAACATTCAAAAGGTATCCTCATAGTGTCTGTAAATATACAAATTATACAAGATCTTATCCAGTAATACGAAAGAAGGCATCTAGCTTCCGCGTGTTTGAAGCCCCCTTCTCCAGTTCCCGAGATTTGGTTGCAGAATCACGTTCGTGTGACGGCATGATCGCATTATATTTACTTGAACTGTCAATCCAATGACAGCACTAAGCGACCCGCCCTCTGTAGTCTGACCAAGGGGAGAGTAATCTGGATTGCCAAATGGGAACCATCCATTGAAGTGTAATCGAACCAAAAACAGGTGGCCCCCGAATTACCGATGTCGTAAAAATGTACCATGCTGTTTACGGTAACAGGGAGCGGGTAAGCGGTTTTGTAAACGAAACCATCGATCACTGGGAGACTTTGCTTTTCCAACGAAATTACCAAAGCAAAGAATAAAGAGAGAGAAAATGCGAACACATGATGGAAATGAGATTGGTTTTATTCTTAGGATCACGTACGCCACTTGAGGCTTCACGGTAGCCGTGTTGTGGCCATGTACTTGGTGGAAATTTGTAGGGCATGTAGGCAAATTATTGGGGCACCGACTGCAATTGCCGTCGTTGCCGCCATCAAATTCGAAGCCTGCTGAAGATAATGACATCTCAGGTGTGGTTCAATTAATTCCTGGGATTGAGTAAATGTTAAATTCTGAGTTTGCAAGCACAGCTCTGTATAATAAAGTGAAAACCTTACCATTAGGCTGTGTCATATTTCACCAGTGTAAATTATATACACTATGAAATAAGCTCCTACAAAATACAGAAATATAAGGTTACCATACAAAATAGTGACATAGGCGATTGAATTTTCTGAACATACCTTTGACAGTGAATTTTAAAGGTGAAATGCAAAGGTTTTTAAATTCTCCGTTTCACATTTAATTTAATGATAGAAATACCAGTATATCTACTTCACTTTGATTAATGTGAATTATCTGTGCTAGAATCTTCCTAAAAGTTGGTACTCCTAGCCCAGCTGAATTCAGATTTGCAAAACGTCATCGCTTATCTTTCCTTGATTGTGATGTTCTGTCAGACCAGCCGACTGGAGACTGAATATTACAAGTATTGACGACCGGCCAGGTCACAAGCCAGCGGCATACAAGGGTAGATAAGCGATGCGGATTTCATTTCTGAAATCGGCCAGGTCGAGATACCAACTTCGAAGCACTTTTCAAAAGCTACCAGGAGACAAAATACTTCAAATAAAACCAAATGAAGTAGTTAGGCTAATATTTCCATCATTAAATGGACCATGGAGAATATAAAAAGGAAAATATGAAAACCTTTGCATTTCACCTTTAAACAATTTTCCAATTGTTCATGTATTAAGTAAGTCACAGAATAGAGGGTGGGCATATAGCGATCACTTTGTCCGTCCGTCTGTCCTACCATCCGTCTGTCCATCCATCTGAATTTCTTGTCCGCGCAATATCTCGGTTAATATTCGATGGACAGGATTAAAACTTGCATGAAATGTGGCCAGTGCCTCTTGCATCAAAACATTGTATTATTGTTTGTTGGTCGATCAACTTGATACTTGAAATATGTATTATGTTAGGCATGGCAAAAAAAAGTGACTGAAAAAGAATTTTTATAATTATCCAAATTAGGCCTCGACCGACCAATACAGAACAGCACAATGACGGGGCTGTGTCAGACTAAAGGGGGGGTTAAGCAATCAGAGATTGCTTCTTTCCTTTGTTTTAAATTCATTGGCAAAAATTAATCACCTTTGTCAATATTTGTATGGTAACCTTTCTATTTCTGTATTTTGTAGGAGCTTATTCCATATTGTGTATAATTTACATTGACCAAAAGTGACACAGCCTAATGGTACAGTATTCACTTCATAGGAGCCCAGGAACTAACTGAAATGCGCATGCAATGATATTATCCTCGGGCATACGCTTTTCAGAATTTTCCAACATACACTGAAACAACAAAAACACTCGGTCCACTTTAGCCCTTAAGCTGAAATCTCTCTAATGTTGAGTGTATTACAATTACAGATGTCGTCTGGTAGATTTCCATGCTCCATCAGGGCCAGGAGGAACTCATCCTAAACTCTTAACATGGGTGAGGGACTTCTACCAGAGGGAGGACCAGTCAGGCCAGTACAGGCCACCATTGTACCTACAGCACCAAGGTCTGCTCTCATTCTACATCTTCTGTTTGATCTATGTTCAAAATTATCGCAATTGTAACAGAAATATTTCAAGCTAGATAAAAAGGCAGTGGCTGAGAAATTGGTGTGTGGATGACCCCTGATCAGTTTTATGCCGTGAAAGTTGATTATTAGTCCCTCACACCCTGCATGCCTCTTCTGAACCTGCCACACCCATTTCTTGTCAAAATTACACCAATAAAAGAAATACTCCATGCTTACCATGGTAACAACTGTCTGACCATTCTGATTGACAGGTCACAGTAGAACTATAATAGGTGTGGAAGAGATGAAGGACGGAAACCTACGTCTCCTGCTCTTTGATCCCAGCTCTAGTAAAAAACAGATGGAACAGTTACAAGGGGACATCACTGGAAGTCGGTTACGAATGTTACGTCGTACAGCACAAAGTCTTAAAGCTAAGCAGTATCAGATTGTAGCTGTTGAAGACATTTTAGATGACCGAGAATATGAAGTAAGTCTCGTCTTTAATGTGTATAACATATCTGTAATGGTATTATGCCTTAAAGATTCTACCAAATACCCCCTACACACTTTGCATGAAAACATACAGAGAAGCTGTGTAAAGAACAAGTTGATAATTTTTTCCTACGAAAAATTGAATCAAATTGAATTTTTAGCTCGTCGGCTAATGTCATGGCCTGATTGTCTGTCGTGTGTCGTCCGCCGTCCGTCGTGCGTCATCCGTAAACATCTTCTTCTCCGAAACCGCTTGGCCGATTAAGCTGAAACTTGGCATGCATGTTCCCCCCAATGAGTGCACCAGAATGTGTTCATGCGGTGTTGATGCGATTTTAAATATGGCTGCCATGGTGGCCATCTTGAATTTGCCAGTGAAATCTTGTCATCATTATTTTTCGGTAACTACTTCATGGATCTTTCTCAAATTTGGTACACCGGTTCCCCTTTGGGTCTAGTTGTACAACATGTGTACTTTAGTCCAATTTGAATATCTGGTGGCCATCTTGGATTTCCCGATGAAACATTGTTATCACGATTTCTCAGGAACTGATGCATGGATCTTTCTCAAATTTGGTACACAGGTTCCCTTTAGGGTTTAGTTGTGCAAGATACATTTTCTGCTTCGATTTGAAAATCCAATATGGCCACCAGGCGGCCATCTTGGATTTCCCTATAAAACATTGTTATCGTGATTTCTCAGGAAGTGCTGCATGGATCCTTCTCAAATTTGGTACACAGGTTCTCCTTGGGGTCTAGTTGTACAAGATACCTTTTTCGGTCCGATTCAAACATCCAATATGGCCACTAGGTGGCCATCTTCGATTTCCCCATGAAACTTTATCACGATTTCTCAGGAACTGCTGCATTGATCTTTCTCAAATTTGGTACACAGGTTCCCCTTGGGGTCTAGTTGTGCAAGATACCTTTCCTGCTTCAATTCGAAAATCCAATATGGCCACCAGGCGACCATCTTGTATTTCCCTATGAAACTTTATCATGATTTCTCAGGAAGTACTGAATGGATCTTTCTCAAATTTGGTACACAGGTTCCCCTTGGGGTCTAGTTGTGGAAGATACTTTTTGTGATCTGTTTCTAAAATCCAATATGGCCACCAGGCAGCCATCTTGGATTTCCCCATGGTACTTTGTTATCGCGATTTCTCAGAAACTACTGCATTGATCTTTCTCAAATTTGATACACAGGTTCCCCTTGGGGTCTAGTTGTGCAAGATACCTTTTCTGGTCCGATTTGAAAATCCAATATGGCAACCAGGCGGCCATCTTGAATTTCCCCATGAAATTTTGTTATCATGAATTCTCAGAAAATTACTGCATGGATCTTTGTCAAATTGGGTACACAGGTTCCCCTTGTAGTCCAGCTGTGCAAGATACCTTTTTTTCCATTTCAAAAATCCAATATGGTCGCATCTTGAATTTCCCATGAAACTTTGTTATGAAACCTCAGGAAATTACTGCATGGATATCATTTAGTGTTCAGGGGGGACAACACAAGTTAGAAACTCATCTATTGCAGTTCTTGAGTAAAAATTTCTTACAGCTGCTTTCTCCAGTTACAGCCAGATGAGCTACAGTGCCGTGGCACTATCTTTTAACACAATGAAACAGACGTCACGTGGTATAAAACGTATTGAAGCCCTAACCTCTGACCCGTGACGTCAGATTCTGATTACGATCAATTCATATAATATTGTAGTGAGAATAGGTTTTCCCACTTGTCAGTATTAGACTTAAACGAACAGTGTGTCAGTGATGCAGGGGAGACAAGTGCTTTATTATTATTACAAGAGTTGTCTCCCCTTTCTCACCTGGTAGAGGGCACTGATTGCCCTCTAGCCAATGAGAGTAACTCGCGGGCTTGCAAAAGAAGCCAGAGAAGATAACAGACCTTGGACTGACAGGACGTATAGATGACTTCTCTCAGGGTTTTAACCGGCCGGTAAGCCTGCCCACTATACTGGCTGATATCTAGGTAGCTGAAATTACCACAACTGGTGTCTAGAAGTTTAAGTAATCATTTCAAATTGGTCCGTTGTAGACAAATTTGATCTGGTTGGCGATTCTGGCGTAAGTTTGCCTTTTGCTGGTCGGCCATCTTGTAATTTGTATTTTTCAGAAAATTTGCGTGTGAAAATCAGATTCCCGAGTCCTGACAAATTAGTTGACTGCTATTTACGATTGGGTTGATATAAGCTGGAAGTTTGTTGCTTTATAGAAGAGGTTTGTGGAATTTTGAACTTCCAACGAAATTCTGGGATAATTTTTTCTCGTCGGCATGGACACGTTTTTTTGGGAGTTGAACAGCTGATCAATGGCAGATTTTTCAAATGGAAGTGCGTAGACTTTCATTAGTTGTTAACTAATGATTATACGGCAATAGTTCTCAAGCTCTGTGCAGTATATGGTATGGCTTGGCAATGATTGTTCCGTGAATTGAGCCAAAAACAGTCTGTGTGTTGTGACGAAAATTGGACCCTTGATAGTCTTCTCTTTCGTCAGATCGGCTTTCTTTGCCATATTTGTCTTGGTATAATTTGTCGCGAGTGAAGCGGGGTTATTTTGAACTACCCCAGTTTACAATTTGGTTTGAGTTCGCGTTCCTTTTCAAAATTTTGCGAGTTTACTGACACGATGTTGTTGATCATTTGGAACAACAACAACAGTAACTTGAAGGGTAACATTCGGGAATAGAAAGGAATAGGATTGTAATTGTTTAGGTTGGTTAGACGGCCAGTATAGCGGGCAAACTTGCCTGCTGGTTGCCTTCAATAATGCACCTTAGATTTAGCTAGAGTTTTGTATGTTTTGGGGAATTTTGATATATTTATTTTTTTGTTCATGGGAGTCTATAGCACTGTCAATTTCTGTTGGCCATTTTTCACTGGTGTGGTCGACTTAAAATGTATAGCAATAGTTTGACTTTGTATTATCGGTCAAACTACGTTGACTTTTCCGGTGGTCAGTTTTTGTGAATGTGATTGGAACATTCACTGAAAATCTATGGCCTAGGGCTAGAGTTCAATTTAGTAATTTTTGGAATTCGCCCAATTTCATTGTCAAGTTCACCTGGCTATTGCCTGGTAGCTATTGCGCGAGGAGTTAGCTGGTGCTTACGTTGAATGTGGGGGATTTTCTCTCATTTGATTGAAATTCTTGCTAGCCATGGCATAGAACATTCAAATTGATGTTTCAATAGATTTGCTAATATATTGGTACCTAGTTTATTTTGGACTTGGTCAAAATTTATCGTCAAAGCTTGGCTACTAACTTCGTGGCTTTTCGTGAGGTGTTACATGTAGCTGATGCTACCTGTGAGTTTACATAGTGAATACATAAATTGCTGGTGTTCATTCTGATTTGGTGAGTTACACTGTACAAATTGAATTGACCTCATATTCTGTGGTGGTCAATATACACTGTAAACCTTGATGGTGTACTCAATGGTGACTTACACTGTAAAAAGGGTGAGTGGTCAGTGTTGCTGAAATATACTCAGTATTTTGGGAATAATAAATTTTGAGTTTAAATAAACGGTGAATATTTTGGTGGTGGGTTGTTATTAACAAACTTGTACCATATTTAATCAGAATGTGATCTGGTGGATGTGATTGAGTGATGTTTATTACAACACCAACTCTGATTGTATTTTGAGATTTGAGTGTTGACATATCAACACTGCACTCAATTTGATTGTGGCCTGGTGGTGTTAAGTGACACCATCTGATTTTGATTGAGAGTTTAGTGTTTATTCAAACACACCTTCTTGGGTTAAAATATTTTTTTTTTTCTCTTTTGAGTGTTGACATATCGGCACTACACTCAATTACATTGTGGTCTGCTGGTGTCAGTGTCACCATCTGATTTTGGTTGAGTGATTAGTGTTTATTAAAACACGCACTTACATTTAGTTGAAAAAAAACAAAAAAAAAAACAGTTGGTGTTGGCATCAACACTGCCCCCGATTTTGGAAGAGCATTTATTAAATACGCAACCATAATTTAGTTTGTGATTTGAAAATGCCAACTTGGTGAATTTTGATTTTTTGGGGGAAATAGACTTTGATTGCTGATAACTCCATCTCATTTGGTATTGATTGACACCATTTGATGATTGTTTGATAGTCATTAGGCACTAACTGGGCTACTAGCATTGACTAGCGACAGCAATTATTTTGTATTTCATCTGGCTTGGTTTGTTTATAGTTTTTGGACTTCGCCGGCGAAAATTCACAGGAAAGTTGCAACAACGCGTTGACTGTGGTAACACGTGATGCACTTGTTGTCCCCCGCCGCAACGCAGCCGGGGACTTTAAAATGGTTCTTGCTTCTTTGTGTCCGTGGATGTCCGTGTGTCCGTCCATGTCTGTTCGAAGCGATAACTTCCTAACGCTTTGTTGGATTCTTCCGAAATTCGGAATATGCATTCCTTGCGGCAAGAGGCCAGTCCGTATTGCATTTCAGCAACATCTGCCTGAAGGTGGAGCCGCTAGTTCTTGCTTCTTTGCGTATGTGGATGTCCGTGTACGTCCGTGCATGTCTGTTCGAAGCGATAACTTTCCAACGCTTAGTTGGATTCTTCCGAAATTCGGCATACGCATTCCTTGCAACAAGACACCAGTCCGTATTGCATTTCAGCAACATCTGCTTGAAGGTGGCGCCACTAGTTCTTGCTTCTTCGTATCCGTGAATGTCCGTGTACGTCTGTTCGAAGTGATAACCAGGCCTCTTGTTTTGTGAGACAACAGGCGAGTGACAATCACTCGCCTTATTTATTCTCAGGAGTGTGGTTAGCACACCTAAAATCACACCCCTTAAATGAGTCTAGGCGAGTGATGGGTTATCTCCCTTGATAACAGACGAACACTGACCAATAATGATGTGAAATTTGACAGTGAGTGGTTCTCCTGCAATTTTTCTTTTCAAAAAATGAGGTGGGTGTTTTTAAATTTATTATTATTAATTTTTTTATTTGGCACACATGTTCTTTCAAACTTAGAGTACCAGTGGAAAGTTGATATCAACATTGATATGTCAAAGACAACTATTCCCCTAATTTCTGCAATTAGAACTCATTATATCAAAGAATTTAGATCCAACTAACACCCTTTTTAAAGAATGAAAATTTATGGGGAGTTAACCAGTATCCCAACTATATTTACTTATATTTATCAGAAGTCTCCCCTTGTAAATTGCGGATTCCAATAAATTAGAATCAGCCACCAGAGTCCCATTGGAATGATCAATAAACTGAAATGTCTGCATAGAAAAACTTCCACTTGTGAATAGAAGCCAAAGAAAAGAAGCCGACAATATTATTTACCAACTGGAAGAAAAAAAATCAGATAGTCCGATTCCGTTTCATAACAGGTCCGACTTTTGCATGCACCAGACTACCGCGCAAGAGGTGGCGCGCAACCGGAAGTAAATTTGGCGCGGGAAATGTTGATAGAGAAAACCAACAACAAGGTCCAACAACAATGGCTAAAGATCGGCTTGAAATAAATTTTCAATGGATTATTTCTTGGATTGTCCGTTCCTTCAGATAGATCTAGACTTCTAAAAGGTATTTACGAAAATTGATCGCATTTTATCGTTTTTGCTATATAAAATCCTACTTGCCGCATGCGACAGGTAGATTGTTTTTGCAAGACAAGTTGTCGCCGGAAAAATTCACTTGCCGGCGGCACGTAGGCAGGCGTTATTTCGACCGCTGACCATTTAACCGGACGTAAACACATGCGTTGCTGTCGGAAGGCAGTTTAATGGCACACGTAAGTTGGTAATGAATTTAGCTGCTTTTACTTTTTTTTAACGACCGCGAAATGCCAGGTGCGCTAGTGTCGCGCACCTAGTTCCAAGTTCAGGAGCGCGAAGGTGCGGGAGCGCGATCGCGTGCCTTAAAACGAGAGGCCTGGATAACTTCCTAATGCTTTGTTGGATTCTTCCGAAATTCGGAATATGCATACCTTGCGACAAGATGCCAGTCTGTATTACATCTCAGCAACATCTGCCTGAAGGTGGCGCCACTGGTTCTTACTTCTTTGTGTCCGTGGATGTTCGTGTACGTCCGTGCATGTCTGTTCGAAGCGATAACTTTCTAACGCTTTGTTGGATTCTTCCGAAATTCAGCATTCGCATTCCTTGCGACAAGAGGCCAGTCCGTATTGCATTTCAGCAACATCTGCCTGAAGGTGGCGCCACTAGTTCTTGCTTCTTTGCATCCGTGGATGTCCGTGTACGTCCGTGCATGTCTGTTCGAAGCGATAACTTCCTAAAGTTTTGTTGGATTCTTCCAAAATTAGAATACGCATTCCTTGTGACAAGACGCCAGTCCGTATTACATTTCAGCAACATCTGCCTGTAGGTAGCGCCACTGGTTCTTGCTTCTTTGAGTCCGTGGATGTTCGTGTACGTCCGTGCATGTCTGTTCGAAGCGATAACTTCCTAACGCTCTGTTGGATTCTTCCGAAATTCAGCAATCGCATTCCTTGCGACAAGAGGCCAGTCCGTATTGCATTTCAGCAACATCGGCCTGAAGGTGGCGCCACTGGGTCAAAATAGATTTTTTTTTCCGTGTACATCTGTTCGAAGCGATAACTTCCTAATGCTGTGTTGGGTTATTCCGAAATTCGGAATACGCATTCCTTGCAACAGGACGCCAGTCCGTATTGCATTTCAGCAACATCTGCCTGAAGGTGGCACCACTGAGTTTCTCTTCTTCTTGTCCGTTCCAGTCAAAATGGGCCTTCAATTTTGCTATATGAAATCATTCTATTCCACATCATATGATTTATCCTAAAGCTTTTGCACGAATCATTTGTCTACACACGTATATTACTATATTAATTACAACTGTGTTCCTAATGTTTGGGTGCACACTGTGCATATGATCAATTTCCTGAATTGAACTGAATTCAACCTTGCTGGTCTTCAGACTGACAGATGATGGCATGCACTTGTCAGTGCAGTTGTTCATGTACAGGGAGCTTTCTATGAATGAGTTGCAACCCCAAAAGGCTTAAAATTTATCAGGCACAGACCCATGTTTTTACCCCTCGGCCATTTTTGGCCATGGGGTATTGTCATCATCTTGTACGTCCGTACGTCCGTTTGTGAGCGAGATAGCCGGAAAACTGTTTCGCTGATGAATTCCAAATTTGGTATGCTTATTTGCCTAGTCAAGGACCAGAAGCCTTTAGAATTGGGACCTGTTTGGGACCTTAGCAGCCATCTTTAATTTCATGCAAAATGGATAATGATCCATATCTCGGAAACCATTCAACTGTTCAATACGAAATTTGATATACATCATCGATACATCAAGCAACTTTCAACGAATTACCAAACAGGCTTTTCTGATTAGCTGGGAACCCTGGATGCCATCTTTAATTCATGCGAAATCGATAATGATACTAGCATACATATCTCGGTTACCATTCAATTGTTTTATATGAAGGTAGGTATATATCATCAATACATGCAGATACTTTGAATCGGGACCTGATTGACTGAAAACCTTTGGTGGCCATCTTTAATTTAGGCAAAATCATTAATGATCTATCTCTGATTCCGTTGGAGTGCTCAGTGGAAAATTTGGTATACATCATTGATGCATCAAGAGAGTTACGATGAATGACAGATCTGGTTTCTCTGATTGGGCGGAAATCTTGGCGGCCATCTTTAATTTATTCAGAATCTTTAATGATGTTTATCTCTGATACCATTCAAATGTTCTATACGAAACTTGATTTACAGCATCGATGTATGAAGAGACTTGCATTAATGAATAACCACATTGGTTCCTCTGAGTGACGGGAAGGATGGGCAACCATCTTTAATTTATGTAAAATCATTAATGATCTCTATCTCTGACACTGTTCAAATGCTCAATGTAAAATTTGGTATACATTATCGATGCATCATCTCGGTTACTTCTACACGATGTGCCTAGGATACAATACTATACTATACACATTTTTTTGTAATTCAGCATCGCAGAAAACCACCATCGATTGCGTTTTCAATGGTAAAAGGGTTAGGAAAGAACTAAAAATACACTTCAATGCAGAGTGATTTTGATTGACGCCAGAAATCGCTCAGAACGCTTCTTCGGCGATCTAGACCCCAGAAGCATCTGGGGCCTGGGCGGCCCCTGGATCCTCACCTAAAGTGCAATGATAGTGGCCGTACCACTTTGAATTTGCTTCCGACGCCCCTGTATTAACAGACAGTGTCAACGTACTGTTCCAGCTGTCTCCCGTTCAGTGATTGGTCATTCGACCCCGCCATTTTAAACTAATACGAGCATTTTCATTGGGTCACTATTAGATAAGACCCACCCCAATCTTCATACACAACCACGTGACTGTCTCAGTTGACTGATGACATAGCGCGGCCTCGTTTTTGATTTCAAAATCTGCCGTGTAACTGGGAAAATGTTGTTGTTGCTGCATCAGCCGATCATTAGCCCCCTGTAGAAGATACTACAGGCTAATACATGTAGGCTACCATGCCATGAGATGATGCTTGGGATTGCATTTCGCTCACTTGCATCTACAGGTGGCGACAACTGGTGGCAATTTAAAATTTGGTTT
>JAVTVY010033833.1:0-14163 GCA_036873755.1 Hanleya hanleyi | reverse complement strand
ATGATTACCGGTAACAGCCTTGTAAGAAGAACGACAGACAGCTCCTAAGCAATGTTCTTTGTCCTTTTTCTCCTCGACAGCTTCGTCCAAACATCTTTTGGTCTACCGGACCAATTACCCACTATTTGATTGATCTTAATTTTTATTCTGGATGATAATTTCATCTATTCCATTTGAGGACTTATGTGTAGTTTAGACCTCTTGATCTTAATTTTTATTCTGGATGATAATTTCATCTATTCCATTTGAGGACTTATGTGTAGTTTAGACCTCTTTTTGGAGGGTGAGTCTAGATTGAACATTGTTCTTGATTGGTCAATTCAAATTGTGAAATTTAATGACCTTAGTTTATCTACCGGCGAGACACATCAAAATGTAATTGCTCCCTTCGGGGAATTTTAAATTTTATTGAAGATCTTCCTAGTTTACGTTGGAAGTATCTTTGTGTTGATGTCGAGGATGTTGCTACCAGGCGGAGTTACGCCCACGATTAACGCAAGGAACAATGAATGTGTTCATCTCCTCTGCGTTTCAAATCTCATTACAGTTTCGCGAACTACGGCTGTTTCGTTCGGACTCCACTGTGACTTTTCGAGTTTCGGGTTTACAGTTTTCGGATTCGACTTCAGTTGTTTTTCTTTCTACGTCGTTCTTGTTCGCCATAACGTCGTTCCTGTTCACCTAAACGTCGTTTCTCGCACATTTTAAAGGTTGTACCCTGCTCCTTTGTGAGCGTATATGTACAATAAATTGAACTGAGTTAAAAAAAATTGGAAAATCACTAAGCCGTTTCTCACGCAACGCCTTTCTCGTTTCGCATTACGTCGTTCTGTTAAACCTCAACGACGTTACATTACGCCGTCACGTTCTCGTACACCTGTACGTCGTTCTCGTACGACTGTTCGTCGTTCACGTTCGCCTCAACATCGTTCCCGTACGTTAGCACGTCTGTCATATTGTCTGTTCGTCGTTTCTCGTACACCTCAACGCCGTTTTCCCGTACGTCGGCACGTCGTTCTCGTACATCTGTTCGACGTTCCCGTACGCCATAACGCCGTTCACCACGTCGTTCTTTTATACCTCCTTATCAGGGTCGTCAAGTTCGACAGTCCCGGTCTCCATTTCTAGATCTATCTCTTGATCGTCATAGAGGCTTCGACGTTTGTTCGCCTGCACGTCTCTCGACTTTGGTGTTTTTTGTCTTTTAGTCGGTATTAATACCTTCTGACAATTCGGTTGATGCGTCTTCATTATCGCTTGGTTGACCTCCATCGTTTTACGAGATGCATATCTTCTTATACCAATTCATCCTCGTCTTCGGCGTTTCCTATGATTCACCATCGACGGTCGTCGGTTTGAGTGGCAAGTCCTCCCGTTCGCAGTCGACATCGCTCCTTGTATCACTGCTCTAGTCTTGGCGCTTTTTTCTCCATCTCGGGGCTTTCACATCGAGGTTTACTTAGGTTCGTCGTTACTTTGGTGGCAGTTTTTCGACTCTCTCCATCAAGTGCTTCGTCCCCGTATAGACCGTTGGACCAGTTTTTAGACGTTGGCATTTTAGTTGTTTGTCATCAACTCATAGGGCTATTCATTTCTACGCAGGACCTTACTCATTACGGTCGTCTCCTAGTTCGGTCGCTGCAGTGCCATCTGTCTTATCTACAGACCTCATCTCTCAATCCATTAGTGCTGGTATTGACGTCTCTACATCCACATCTGATTTGGTGTTAGTCCCGCCACATCGTCATGCAGGGTGTTCCTTTCCGATTTCCATCTCCGGATCACCATCTCTACACCGATGCTTCCCAGACCCGTTGGGGAAGCCATCTGGACGGACTGCAAGTGTCCGGAAGATAGTCTCGGTTGGATGCCAGACTTCACATCAACCTTCTGGAAATGAAGGCAGTCATCCTAGCAGTTCAGCATTGGAGTTGGCGTCTCGTGAATTCGTCCATTCTCATCGCTACGGACAACTCTACTGTCAGTGCTCACATCAACTAGATGGGTACCACCCGATCTTTGTCAATGTTTCGTCTGGTGTGGGATCTTTATGACTGGGCTCTCATTCATCTCTGTCATCTCAATGCTCGCCATGTTCCGGGTCGGCTCTTTGTTTTAGCGGACCATCTTTCTCGCTCCGACACCGTGCTTCAGAGTTCCTGAGTTCATCGCTAAGAATGAGGCTGTGCGTCAAGGTCCTTGTGCTCAACGTTTGTACTCCAACCCTGCTTTATCCGACTTTGTTCGTGACCTTGAGGACTACATCCTGTTATGCCCTGTACGAGCCATACATACGTCACTATCTCACTCGTACCGACTCTGGTCGGGGTTCTCGTCGTCTGTTATTCCTGTCTCTTCAGCCAACTGCAGTGCGTGACATTATCAAGAATACTATTGCTTCTTGGTTGAAGAAGATCCTTAAGTGGACATATCAACTTGCCATTGACGCTCCCCCACTTCTGACCTCTGCTTCTTTCCATGGAATTCGTGCCATCGCTACATCATGGCCTTTATGGAAGAACCTGTCCCTTCATGACATTGTCCAGTCTTGTGCATGGAGTGCCAATTCAACCGTTTTCTATCTGAGAGATATGTCAGTACAATCAGATAGAGTGACCAGGCTTGGGCCGCTGGTGGCTGCCCAGCACGTGGTCCAGTAACTTCCAAAAAAGAGGGGGGGGGGGGTATCTTCGTTCAGCGCAGCAAGTCAGTCAATCAGCCAGCTTGCGGCATCATCACATCTAATCAGTCATTTCATATGTCCACCATATTACATGATCACCTCAATAGGTCAGTCAGTCAGCCAACTTACAATTACAAGCGTCCAGTCTGTCATTCATAATCCAGCCGTCGTCCATTAGAGAATATCCGCGTCCATAATCCAAAGATCTATTCCATATTCCATATAATAGTATTAGCACCAAATTCAAAAAGACAATCATAGTATACATAAACATAGGCTTGTTTCCTGCAAGAGAGAAGCGGTCAACAGTTTTCAATGATGCCGGCAAGACATCATGATGTTCCAAAAATATCAAATCCGTATCGCTGATCAGTATTCTTAATCCATAATATTCGTTGTAAAGTCGTCATCTAAAGAATGATGTATCTCAGTCACGCTTTGATTGTGATTGTTCATAGGAGAGCCATGAGGATGGGTTCATACGGCCCCTAGCCCCGGGTTAAGCGGAATTAGACACAAGTTACGAAACGTAGCGCCATAGATCTTGCACGCTACGTTCGTATTTTGCTATCAGCATGCGATAATTTGAGAAACTTTGAGTGGAGGCGCTTGGTGGAATAGCCCTGTTTTATAAGTTTCTGCAACAATGTTTTGTGAGGTTGATTAAAATCATCACATTTAACACGGGATCTAGCAAATGCTACTAAGCGAGATATGTATACGCCATATGCAGTTCCCACTGGAATATTACTATTCAGAAAGGGATAGTTTACGATGTCGAAATTGTAATCATCTCCTTTGTCATAAAGTCGACGAGAGAGAATGCCCGCTTCATTTTTATAGAGATAGAGATCTAAATAAGATGTGCCTGTAGGGCTATCTGTAGTTTCCTTCAAATCCAGTGAAGGTCGATATATATCCTTCACTGCGTCATTTATATAGCGATTATCCACAGCGAGAAGATCGTCTATATAGCGTTTGGTGAATGAGAAGGAACGGGCTTTGAATGGATCGGTTTTTGAAAGCGCCTGCATATAGTCATATTCATAAGAGAACAGATACAGGTCAGCCAACAGGGGTGCACAATTAGTACCCATTGGAATACCTATATGCTGCTGATATATTGTGTTGCCAAATTTCACATAGATATTTTTAATGAGAAATTCAAGCAACTCTATAAACAAAGAAACATCCCATGAATGATATCTCTTGTATGTAGTCGAGCTAAAGAATGCTTTATGGCTTCCGACATTAATATATCTACGATCAGTTTTCTTGAACACAGATACTATTAATGAACTTATACGGTCAATAAGGTCCTGATGAGGGATTGTAGTATAGAGAGTCGAGAAATCCCATGTGGATACATGTCTGTACGGTATGTGACCTTTAGCATCAAGTTCTTCCGTAAGACATTTTGAGTTTTTCAATATCCACATACATTCAACGCGAGAGTTCTCAGAAATAGTGGCGCAATACCTTTCCCAAAATGCTTTTACCTCCTGAAGGGCCCTCGTCAATAGGGTTGAAAGAAGCTTGGTGGTGCAGCTTCTAGAACCAGCTATGAATCTAGCTTTGTATGGTGATTTATGCATTTTGGGAGTTCAGTATATTTTTGGTATGTCGTTATGATTGGTTGGAAGATAAATACCTCTTTCTCTGAGAAAGTTTTTGTGATTGTTAAATAAATCTTCCAGAGTAAATGCAGTTTGGGAGTAATTAGACGTATTTGATGAAGATATGTCTACACTCAATTCTTTAACCAGCACCAGGTAATAGTAATATTTACGTATGAATATTATATTATTCGGAGCTTTGTCTGCTGGGACTATGACGAATTTACTCTGGAGATTTGCTAGAACTTCTTGCGAATTGAGGTTTCTCAGTACTTGTTTTGCTTGGGGAAGAGTACTTCCGTCAATATGGCGGATTGTTTCAACGACCTTGCTCTTGGTGAGGTCCAGCCAATCAGCGAGTACTGTAGGTTCAACTTTTTCTCGCTTAGACCAATCAATAACGTACTGTTCTAATGCAGACAGGACTATCTTCTGGTCGGCCTTCAGATTTATTCTTCTTGGCTCTCTATATTTAGGTCCTTTCATCACTCACCACATCAAGGTCACCAGTCACAATGTGTCGGCATGGTGTATACATAAAGTTCGACAATTCACAATCACAACTATAGCCTCCTGACGTGTATAAGTTCCAGTCAAACTCCTTGACAGCATTGGAGTAATTGAATATTTTGGTGGCTATAGATTTAGTATAATTATATGAAATGCAAGGAGATTCTGTGAACTTGAAATAGTTTGGTACAGCGTTGCGTACCTCTGGATCATTCAGGATTCGAGGTAAATTAATGATGTCCAGTCCTTTATCTGAGTAGTTGAGTTTCAAGAAAAGCCGATCTTGAGATGTTTCGATTATGTTCACTGGACGATACAACCGAAAATACGCTATACCTTGACATACTTTACTGATTTTTGATGGTATTATATTTCCTGAAGACGCGGATTGTTGTATATCTCTGGCTATTTGATTTAAAGCTCTCAGAGGTAACGCATATAGAACTGTACGTAAGCTATGTATACTATTGGGTGCGTTAGTTAAACCCACTAAGTAATTTAAAGTGATATGATCGTGAATCATCGAACTCTTAAACTTTCGCCAACCATGGCTGCGTTATCTCCTTTGATGGGGTTTAAATAGTTGGGTAATGTTGGATATATTTGAACGGCGGTTTGCAGCATTGCCGAACCCACTGACATTATCATTTAAACCAAACGGAAACACTGACCCAAGTTCTAGCATCCAGAATAATTCCCGCTCTCGGAATTTTCTCTCAAATCCAAAGGGGAAATCCTTAGTAGATGGATAGACGACGTCTATGATCTGAATACTAAAGTTATCCCAGCCATGGTCGCGGGTCCAGAAAAATGTCTACATATAAGCAATTGCTTTTTCCTAGCGGATTTCCTGTGACCGTTCACCCTAAGATGTAGTCTTTGGGTGGTCTTGCCAACATACTGTTGACCACACTTCTTACAGGAAACTAACTAAATACAGTTTGTAGTAGAACAACTAAGATCAACATACGAGTTGACAGAATATGAGTTACCAGTTAACGCGGAACTAAATGAAGCTGACGTATTAAAGAGTGGACACGTGAGACATCCACGATGTCCACACTGAGAAATTTTGAAATTATTACATGTAGAATTCGGTGCTAAACAATCATCAAGCGCAATATTACAAGGTTTGATGTCGTGGCCTTGTTTTGCTGTCAGAAATATATCTGTCAGATTGAAAAAGGTCTTAGTGCATTTCGAACTATTAGAGACTCGGCCGAGAAACCTGCACTAAGGTTCCTCGGGTCTGTCTTAATATTATTTCTTTGTATTGTATCCATTATGAGTGTTGGGTGTGCAGGGGCCCGGCCTCGGGGACAAGGCATACACAGGTTAAAATTACAAGCGTCTAGCCCGTCATTCATAATCCAGCCGTCGTCCATTAGAGAATATCCGCGTCCATAATCCAAAGACCTATTCCATATTCTATATAACAGTATTAGCACCAAATTCAAAAAGACAATCATAGTATACATAAACATAGGCTTGTTTCCTGCAAGAGAAAAGCGGTCAACAGTTTTCAATGATGCCGGCATGACATCATGAGCCCCGTCTCATCGGTGAGTATGGTTTAGGCATGGTTATTGCTGGTTTTACTCTATTTACACCCACTGCGTCTCTACGACCTGGGTTTTCCCTTTCTATTGAGTATTGTGTACCACATTTGCAATCAGGTTTGAGTTTAATGCACGAGTACCCTCAGCGTCTTCGACCCGGGTTCTCTCTGGATGAGTTTTAGTGTGCTGTAAGCCTATACAGTCAGCCAACTTACGGCATCATCACAGCTAATCACATGTCCACATGATTACATGATCACCTCAACAGGTCAGCCTGTTGCCAACTCACAAGACATCTTTCAAGACCTGACACAATGGTGAGTATTGGCTAGTATCAGCTATATTTTGTGTCAGCTTCAAGTTTAAAGTACAGAGAGTTTGGTGCATGAGGGCAATTATGACCAACTTACTAGATCATCTCAAGACAGGCAGCTGGTGTCAACTCACAAGTCATCTTACAAGACCTGACACATTCGTGAGTACTACTTTCAGGTTTACCAGTGTCAGCAACAGGGACTAAAGTACAGAGAGTTGACGTAAGACGGCTTGTGGACTAAAGAGTGGTATAAAATGGGCACCGTGTATGCAATGTGGATGTACATGACCACTTCTATTCGTCATACACTGATTACCACTCGAATACTCACAGCGCCACCGGCCCGAGTTCCTTCGTGGGGGTAAAATTGTGCACCACATCCACGATCACGGCTACATGGTTGAGTACATTCAACAATCTATTATGATTACTGCATGACTACCCACAGCGTCACCAACCAGGGTCCCTCTTGTCGAGTACTAGTGTGCCATGTCCGTGATCATCTCAGCGGTTACTCAGCCTGCTATTGGAACTACAACAAGGCCGAGGTGCCCACCTCCATATGTTGGTAGTGAGGCATAGCAAGAGCAGGTGTAGATTTGGGCAACAAATATTAAACATTTATAAATAATGTTAGTATTTGTTACCAAATCAAATCTGCTCTTGCTTTGATTACCCTCCCATCCTGCCCCTCACTCCACGGCCTTGCACACCACACCTCTCGGGCTATAAGAGTGAGAAAGAGGGAGATTATGGATTGGGCAGAGCTTAAGTAACCTAGCTAGGCTGAGAGAGCTCCCTAAGGGGAGACAACTTTTCGTTTTTAACTATTTGTAGGATCTTCCTAAAGGGAGATAAGGCATAGTAAGAGCAGGTTTGATTTGGTAACAAATACTAACATTATTTATAAATGTTTAATATTGAATGTACTTTAGATGCAGATGGCTTCAGACTATTTTGACAGCCATAACTGTGAGCCAATCACTGGTGTGCTATCTATGCAATTGAGAATATGGAATTGGTACACAAATAGAGGCAGCCACTTTATCATAGGTCCAGATGGAAAATTTGCATATAACAGAAATTGTAGATAAAACACAAGTATCCAACTTAGCCAAAGCTCATACAGAGCTTAAAAACGATAGGTGTCTTCCCCTAGACAGGAGCAATATACACAACAAATTTGAAGTTGATTGACGAAGGCATTCGAAAGTCATCCGAAGGAAAAGATTGAACAAAATGGAAATTTGCATATAAGGGGATTTTAGATAATAATCCAGTTCCCAGTTTCGGACACCGCTCAAAAAATAGGTGTCTTCCCCTAGACAGGACTAATATGGACCACACATTTGAAGTTGATTGACAAAGGCATTCAAACGTTATTCAACAGAAAAGAAAAGAGGGAAAAGAAGAAACGGGAGAAGCAGAAGCAGCGAAAGAAAGAAGACACGGACAAACACGTAAGGCATCCCTGTGGATGACAATTAAGGTTCTTTGTCTCATGGGCACTACATACGCCAAGTTTGGTAATATTTCACAGTCTGGAAATGGAGATTTTATCTTTTTGCAGATTTTCTAGTCCAAGTGACCTTGGCCTTTGACACATTGACATCAAAATGCGAATGGTACTTTCAATGGTACATCCAATCTGTGGTACCGATCCATAACCTGTAAATGGAGATATTACGCGGACAGAAATCCTGATCGCGCTGTGCGACCTCGTCTATCGACGGACGTATAACAGTTAATTCCTTGCAAGAGAAATGCGCTCAATAGTTTTCACTGATGCGGATTAAACATTGTGATATCCCTATCGTGAAACAAATCTTTATTACTGATGCCAGTTAAAATCCAACACAAGAGGCACCAAGTTATACTTCATCAACAACAAACAACAAGGCCAGCCAGACAGATTCCGTACAACTTGACCAGACATCCCTGTGAAAGACAGACGTTTCGACATAAATAAAATTAGGTCAGTGGATCACCGATTCCACCAACCACCTCACTGGGGTATGATAACACCCAAGCCACCAGTCAGATTTTTGGACTGAATTCCCTTCCGAGCACCACACCGCCGGAAGTGACATCATATACATGTATATTAAAATCGATGTTTGCGGAACATTTCGATCACTTTTCATTTCTGCATAATACCTCTGTTGACCTAGGGTTAAAAAGAATTATCGGGAGATTATTTTCCCTGTTTTTATCTGCAGAGCATACGAAAAGTAGTTCGCTCTTGTGCAAAACTGAAGGAGATGTTCGGATTCAAACTGAGCCGTGCGTACATGGGTTTTTCCCTTGTACGTCATAGCAACATAGTAAAGGTCAACTTCCGCTACTGGCGGCAGAGACATAAGTGGAGTGAGCCTGTGAAACGAAGCATGCGCTGTGGGAGATTGTGATTCCACATGCAAGTTGTACCGGTAAATACTGTAACAGTTTAACTAGAGTATAACTGGTCAGCGCAATCCTGAAATTCAGGCTCTTATAAATACATGTTATTCTTTTCTGTTGTATTTCTGCCATAGTCGCAAGTTTTGACCACAATGTCATTACTCACTTGTTCAATTTTAAGTACACGTTATAAAAATAATAAGAGTGAATGATGAAAAACAAATGTGGTAGGGGGTAATTTGTATGAAAAATCTCGCATTAAAATGTTTAGCGTAATTCCCCCCAATTAACATGATTAAGAACAAGATGGGGGATATGCGAAGGTGAGCGGCGAACAAACAGAGCGTCTACTGATGCGGTTCAATATTAACGTTTCAACTGTTGATACAATGTATTTTCAAGTTATGGTGGTCTCCAGTATATCAATGTTCTTTCGCTGTATTTCAATTTACGACCACGGTGAAATCTGAAAGAGAAACAATTAAAGATCGGTTGTAGATCGTCGGAATAGCGAGCCGTTATTTATGTCCTCGGACCAAGGAATCCGTCACACGTTCAACGCGTTATCCATACGGTATACTTTATCTGTACTTTCACCATCTGAATTAACAGAATAACGAATATAACATTTCCCCGCCCCCATTTTTGAACTTTGTACCCCTGCTTTGTTTGGATGTGACCTCTCAAGCAAGATATAATGTCTCTCGTAATATTCCTATGTGGCGGGATATTCTTCGTCCTTATCTGCGGGTCATTTTAGAGATAGGTCAGTCAATCGCCTGGTTTATGGTTCCAAGAAATCACCTTATCTCAAGTCTCCAAACATGCATCGGCCAGTAGAGGATAATTTTCGAATCGATATTGACAAGACCCATTGCTAGAACTCCCGATGTGTAAATATTAATAATATCATATTATCAATGACTAGTATCAGATAATATTAACGTTAAGCCATCTCAGTCACTATTTGATTCACGGCATACAATCGATAGTGCAGTTCTAGGGGTACTCGCTCGCTGTTGGAGGTATGAAAGGCTCCACTCGGAGTCATCAGTCTACCCATGGAGTCTCCATGGTCTACCTCACCTTACTTTGTGGTTCCTGGATAATGTCTCAAACTATTATTTTATAATGAACTGTTTTTCACGGAACATTAGCGATGTTGGTGGCTATTTCCACAAAATGAACCATACTCGTATAAACCATATAGTTTCGTCATTCAAGCAAAGTGTTCAAGTCACTGCTCCTCACAACATGTACACGTGCGTTTTAGGTGAAAGTTCGATAAAATTCATCTAAGAAGAGGTGAACATTTATTATTTTAGCCGATTACACTAGCTGGCATATCTAAATTAGACTACCTGACATATCTAAATTAGACTACCTGTCATATCTAAATTAGACTACCTGACATATCTAAATTAGACTTCCTGGCATATCTAAATTAGACTACCTGGCATATCTAAATTAGACTTCCTTGCATATCTAAATTAGACTACCTGGCATATCTAAATTAGACTACCTGGCATATCTAAATTTGACTATCTGGCATATCTAAATTAGACTACGTGGCATACCTAAATTAGACTTCCTTGCATATCTAAATTAGACTACCCGGCATATCTAAATTAGTCTTCCTGGCCTATCTACAGTAATTAGACTACCTGGCATATCTAAATTAGACTAACTGGCATATCTAAATTAGACTACCTGATAAACATATAGCAAATTACAATTAAACGAATATAAATGATATCAGAAATCGGTGCACAAAAGTGCAGCTTCTGTTTCGGTACTAACAATCCCATACATTTGATCGGCATCTTGATGTGTTCTATGGTTATTAGGTTGTTCCGTGCGACGAAAAATAGAAAGGAAAATTAAGATATGTGCACCACAAAGAACGAATTATGAGAAGAACCCTCCATTTTCTCTCTGAGATAACCCTTTTATACCTCCAAGAGCGAAGAGTATCTCTTAGATGGACACTATCGATTGTATGCCATGTGATAGTATTCCGACTGTTCACGAATGTCTCGCATTTGTCCTAGCTACATCCATGCACCTTTTTAGGAAGTACCGGTGATTTGATGATCTGGAAAATTTCTCATCCAGTCCCGACGCCCACGGTAGAAATAAGTAACTTTCTAACATTTTACGTGGGCTCACTTAGCTTTTCTGATTTAACATTTGGGAAAGTTGAATTTACGACACAAAGTAGGTTAAACATACATTATGCTGAGACTTGGAGCATGTTAAGCCGGGTTAATCTCTCGCTATCAATATATTCATAATGTGTTCATGGTGGAGCGCGTCAGTATATTTATTATTTGGAGCTGCACCCGCTATTTTTAAGAGAAAATAAACTTAGCTATACGGTATGTTGTAAATTTTACCTGTCAAACGTCGCACATTCCGCGGGGGAATTCCAATATCAATGCTAGTTTGGTTTTCTAGGAATCATCATTACCGGTAATTTCAGAATAGTCGAGGTTTCTTGGAAATAAACTTTGATTCACTATAGCCGATTTTACTTGTATCAGATTTTGAGGCATATGACTTTGACAACCTCTCCATAGAGGTCGATGATTATAGCGGTCCTGCAGACAGACTTTCACAGTGACACTCGGTATCGGCTCCTGGTAAACTGGTATGTCTCGGTTCTATTGTATTCAAGGTCATTTTGGCGTCGGGTGGCGCCCTTCATAATTTCAGAGGGCGAAACGTAAGTGTTGGTCGCTCTTTTGTAATGACAATCCAATGGTTTAAAGCGACCTTAAATCCTTCTCACACATTCACTCACTGTTAATCCAATAACAGAAGGGCCCCGCGCATCTTGCGCCCCTCTGTGTCGCACGCTGCCCCCTTTGTGATATTATTCAAATGACAGAGAGGCGACGCATATTCGCGTCACGCGTCATCCTCCACAAGAAAAATCAAGGGCGACGCTCGACGTAAGTGTGCGTCGTGCGCCGGCCTTTGGTTATGACGGGGGGTGACGCATGTGTGCGTCGTGTTTGCGCGTCGCCATCTGAATGTGAGAGCGTCACCCTTCTGCCATTTGAATAACATTTCAAAGGAACGAAGCGCGACGCACAATCACCGTATGCATACTCGAATGATTTCAGAGGTATACACGTGAGACAACCGCGTGGGTTCCAAAGTAAATAAGATAGATCATTTGGCTCTTGGTTTATTATACGAGCTCTAAAAATCAACAGGAAATCTAGGCTGATAATTTATAAAACCAAACACTAACTTTCGTTAGAATTTGTGTTTTAAATGCCAACAAGCTTGACAAATCTCAAGTAATAGTTTTGCGCAGTGAGGCGCGGCCCGTCGTGAGCCTCCGTGTACATTTCTATGTAGTCGACCTACGTTTCTCTCCGTTTCAACATGGAGAAATATCTTTACCTGGCGATATCTGAAAAATTTTCAACTCAAAGCGACCAAAACATTACTTAAGATATGCATTGGAGCGGTATGCAAGAGGTCCTCTAAATACATTTTGATTCACTATAGCTAATTTAGTTGTACCGGACATTCAGGCCTATTACTTTGACAACTTTCAGTAGCGGTTGATGATTATAGCGGTCTTACATATATTTCATCTTTCCACAGTGACCTTCGATAGCGGCGTCTGATAAACCGGTATGTCTCCGTTCTGTGGTTTTCCAAATGGGTCATTTTGTCGCCGCGTGACGTGTTTCAGAGGGCGACGCGCGAATGAGTGTTTGTCGCCTTTTGTATAATGCTAATCCAGTGGCTGAAATCGACGTTAAGTCATACTTACACTGTTAATCCAGCGGCAGAGGGTCGACGCAGGTTGCGTTGTTATTTATATGGCAGAAGGGTGACGCACGACGCACATTCGCGTCATACTTGGCCCTTTCACAAAAAAGTTCATGGGCGATGCTTGACACGAGTGTGGGTCAACACATCGCGCGATTCCCTATCGTGATGATATTGAAATGACAGAACGATGACGTATGTGTGCGTCGTGCGTCGAGAACTGTTCAAGGACGGCGCTTGACGCGAGTGTGCGTCATGCATCGCCCGTCTTCCTACCGTAATGATATTATAATGGCATAGGGAGGACAGGTGTGTGCGTCGTGCGTTTGTCAACTCAGTTCCAGCACAAAAGCTTTCTATTACATCTACGTTTACGTTGTATTTTCGGTATTGTAGATGAACGTTATAAACTGTTTGAACGGCGGCATTTTAGAGGCTGCGAGACTGGAATTCGTGAGCATTTTTCTCTGTAACTGATCAACACTATGAGCTATGTGAGTTTAAGTGGAATCTGGATAGTTGCATGTAAAGACAAGGGGGAGATATTCCCAGTGATGCACTTCTCAATAAACTACAGACTTCGAAATGAAACTTCATCCACATTGACAGGAAAATCTTGTAACATTATTGTATCACTTAATTCTATTGCCAAAACAACTGTGTTAATTTTAAATTTATCACAATAAAACGTTTGGCATTAAAATGAGAAAAAAGTTTTATAACGAGGTAGATTAGAGCGAGCAATCTGGTGTTAACTGGTGAAACAAATATGTTTCTTTCAACTTACTAGACTACTAACTAGGCCTAGTAGATGTGTCTCGTTACAAGGAGAGTGCATTTTGAACTTTCAGTTATAGTCCTAAATATTGGTCAACCAAGGGCCAATGACCTATCTCAGTGACTAAGAAACCGCAACGAGCATCTTAACATGCTATATTGTTCCGACGTGATTCCCCTCTCGACTATTCTCTCTACTGTATCTTTCAAAACGAAAATATATATATAAAAAAACAAACATTTTTAGCGCGCATGTACCGATGGCAGACAGGGAAAACATATTCTGCTGTTTGTGGCTAAAGGCAACCGCGTGGTAAATGAGGTAGATCATTGACTCTTGATTTATTATAAAAGTGAGCTCTACAAATCAACCGGAAGTCCAGCCCAAGAGTTTTTAAGAACGGACACTAACTTTCATTAGAATATGTGTTTTACACGCCAACATGCTTGACACATTTCAAGTAACAGCCTGGCTTTGCGCAGTAAGACGCGACCCGTCGTGAACCTCTG
>JAVTVY010033832.1:0-153659 GCA_036873755.1 Hanleya hanleyi | reverse complement strand
TCAACGACGCGCAACGACCCCCGAACGGCACGACCGACCATTCCCACAGACCCTCTGAACAAATAAAGACCGTTTTTTCCATATCTTTTCATGGGTATTTGCCAATAACCACTCTAGAGGTCAAGAGTTGAGAAAATGCTATTACCACTAAGAGAATCAAAGATGTCAGAAATCAATGGTAAAGGATAGCTATCTTTACGTACAATAGAGTTCAGCCTACGATAGTCAATGCAAAATCTTATGTTACCGTCTTTCTTGGGTACCAGGGTGATCGGTGAAGCCCAGGGTGAGGTCGAAGGTCGTATCACGCCTGCATCCAACATCTCTTGAATCTGTTCCTTGACAATATGTTGTTTCTTCAGTGGCAGCCTATAGGCCCGCTGTTTGATTGGTGGCTGATCGCCGGTTGGTATAGTACACTTGACCTGGGGGTGTCCTCCTGCTCCAGGTTTCTTGGCAATGTCAAAGAGGTCATACTATTTCTCAAGTACACAGTCATTTGATTTATGACCCGTAGTCTCTTTAACCGTGGAGGATCCAACCCCCATGCCAAATCGCACTGTTTCTAATTGGTAAGTTTTGTCAAATCATCGCATTCTGGCTGTTTCATAATCAAGACGCGCACACCCAAGACCGAGCGCGTCGGAACCTGAGATACACTGATGCAGCATTTCTGGTACGACAGTAACTGGAACAGGACTAGCATCTTCAAACTTCACCTCAGTCTGTCCAAGAACCTTCAATGGCGTCTCATTAATGGCGTATATAGTATCAGCTTTTCGCATAGGGCCACGTGCTGACAATTTTTGTCCCACATCATTTCTTAATAAAGTTGTACATGCGCCTGTATCAACGAGAGCCGTCACTGTTCTGCCTTGTAGATTTAACTGGACCGAGAACCTGCCCGTGACATTGGCAGCCTGGCCCCCATCCGTTTCCCGATTGATTCTGAATAAAATCGTTCCGAAAGCTTACTTGTCTCTGGGGGTTGTTATGGGCCACGTGCACTTGGAGATTTCTGCCCCCGCGAACAGCACGTGGTCTTCCTGGTAAGTAGGTTGTACAGTTGGCCTGAATGTGATTTGGCTGACCGCACCGGAAACACACTGGCCTATTTTCACACTGATGACATTCACGCCTGTTCATTTGCACACCTTGAACCCTTGACGTTGTCCCTGGTTACCACTTCCCCAGCGCTGATGGAATTGTCTACGCGCCTGCGCGCTCTGTGGATGATGGGGCGGTGCATTCACCTGCCGGGTGACTACATCCCGCAACCTCCGAATCTCTGCCGCGATTGCACGACTCTGTACACTCTCGTCTTGACGTGCGCGGTTGCTAGCGCCTTGCGCCTCATTTTAAGTATTTTGTGACGACCCGACTTCCATAGATTCGTGTTCCGTAGTCACATTCATGGTCGCCAACAGTTCAGCGCTGGCCATCTGTTCCTCGACGTACTTCATGGCCTCGTCCAAACCTGTAGCATGTCTTGTCATGACGATTTTCCTCGCCAGTGTTTTATCGAAAAGGTAGGCATGCTGTTGTGCATCTGATGAGTAGATCACAATATCGTCTACATAAACAAACACAAATTTGCCCACATAATCTCTGAAAACGTCATTCATCGCCCTCTGGAACACCGCCCCCGAATTACAGAACCCGAACGGCATGACCGACCATTCCCACAGACGCTCTGAACAAATAAAGGCCGTTTTTCCATATCTTTTTCAGCCATGGGTATTTGCCAATAACCACTCTTGAGGTCAAGAGTTGAGAAAATGGTATTACCACTAAGAGAATCAAAGATGTCAGAAATCAATGGTAAAGGATAGCTATCTTTACGTACAATCCTACTATAGTCAATGCAAAATCTTATGTTACCGTCTTTCTTGGGTACCAGGGTGATCGGTGAAGCCCAGGGTGAGGTCGAAGGTCGTATCACACCTGCATCCAAGATCTCTTGAATCTTTTCCTTGACAATATGTTGTTTCTTAAGTGGCAGCCTATAGGCCCGCTGTTTGATTGGTGGCTGATCGCCGGTTGGTATAGTACACTTGACCTGGGGGTGTCCTCCTGCTCCAGGTTTCTTGGCAATGTCAAAGAGGTCATAGTATTTCTCAAGTACACAGTCATGACGATTTTCCTCGCCAGTGTTTTATCGAAAAGGGAGCGGACGTGTGCTCGTAACATTAACCGTTTAGCATCATCCGATACAGCAGGGTAAGCTCGTCTGGCAAGTTCCTTAAACCGACGGTTAAAAGCACCGATTGCTTGGCTGGGTTTCTGTACAATAGTGTCGAGTTCACCTTTTAATCGTTCATCTTCATGTGCGGACACAAACTGAGTAGTCACGTGAACACGTATGTCGCCCCACGTTGTAGTTTCTCTATTTTTGTCACTGAGAAAGTGTTCAATCTCCCTATGAAGTGAACCGAGAGATGTCCATGCCGCTATTTGCGCCGCCCCCCCCCCCCCTTTAACGCCTTGTAAGGCCTGAAGTGCCACGGTGCAATCATCCAGCCATTCTCTCACCTCACCGGGAAACAATCCATCACAGAAATGTGGTCTTTTACTTGTTCTGTCTGCAACTGACGATTGTCCTTGGCCTGAATATCAGTCCGCAGATTGTCCACAAGTTTCGTGAGCAATGGCCTAGTGCTCTTGCACTTTTACTGGCTCAGCCATTTTGTCCAAAAAATTAGTACTATCAATGTCCTCGGTCGATCGTCTAAATCTGTTGTCTCATGATCTTGTAGTTGTATCCAAAAGAAAATTGTCTTTATCCGAAAGCAACGCTCGCCATTATGAAATTTGCGGTCTTTAAGACGACAGGGCTTGTGCGCGTGATCTTTAAGATGTTGTAACGCGAAGTCGTCTCAGACACAGGGGATGGTCTTCATAAAACCTATACAATAATAGATTCCAAGGTCCGGCTTCTGAGATTTCTCGACGACTTGATAGCCTCATTAAATGAGACAGGATACAACGAAAACGAAGTTCTTGGCTGTTGAATATTAAGCTGATTTATTGTAAATTCATTCCACCTAACTTAGGAATGATCGGCAACATTTGGCAGGCAGACTAGCACAACTTCATCAACATCAGACCATTCTGTAAACAGTCATTTTCAGACCGGGAGATAATAATATCTATTATCGGAGACTGGTAGCCTCTGTGAGACCTGATGGTTTTAGCCTGCCTGTATGTGCCATTCATTCCATTATATACAATGCTAGACGTTACAATGTCAATTTAACCCAACATAAATGTCATTATAAATTCAGTACAATTATGACAGGCAGATCGCGAATCTGTCGCATTACATAAATTCAGTCGTCAAAACCAAGGTTAATTCATTACCCTTACACAAGCAGTTTATATGTTATTCTGTAAATTTGAAATTACATAACTGTTTCTCACAAATAGTTGTGTTTACAATAACCGACCTAAAGGGTAATGGAATAGTATTTCGGAAATAGTTTCGTCAAAACACATCACAATATCAAGGTTGCATGCACGCAGATTTATATAAAATTGGTAAATGAAAAGTCGAAATTTATGTATTCATATGGTGGTCAAGAATCGACATCTTACAATATGGCTGTCATAGTTTCATAACGAGTATTATGGTGACCCCCGTTTCTTTAATCTATTAGCTTCTCTTAACGTGATGGATAAATACTAAAATAAAAAATTCGACCCCTAGAAATGAACGTCTCCTGCTTCCTTAAGTTATAAATTATAACTGGTAGCAGTTACTACCCGTTATATCTCGGTCATTATCGTAATTAATAGTCGGATTAATTACTATGTATTTTTTTCTTTTCTGATATTGATGTGGAGAATCCAAAACGTTTTGGTAGGTTATGCCTGTACCTAATCATAAAAACAGTATATATTTCTTTAGCGGCATCGCGTTGGACACACCGGTTCTCGTCAGATCACCGAAGTTAAGCAACGTTAAGCTCGGTCAAAACTTGGATGGGTGACCGGATGCTCTTCTGGATGGGCTGATCAGTGTCCAAGGTAATAGGAACTGTGAGCACTCTCGTATTCTGGCACATGTAGGCACCGTCGTGATATGACTGAAACAAGGTTGAAAACGACGTTAAACCCTACTACTCACTCACTCACTCATACAACGGCATCCGTCAAGACGGATATCTTACAGTCTCGCAATACAAATTAGTGGAATCGCGCACTGACCGCCAAACTGGGAAATGTACTGTAATTTCTTTCATTTTGCCAGTCACATCTGTCGATGAAGGAAATGTTCTTTGAATGTCCAGGATTCTTTACCTGGTTAACTGCTTCCATTTTTGTGACATGATATCTGTTGAAAACTTCACTTGTTTAATAGAGATCAACATCATTGATTCCATCCGATCTCGTGACAGCGAAGACACCATCCAATAAAATATTTCTGTATTGCGTCGCAAAGACTCTTGAATTCTACATGTGTATGAAAGCGATATAAAAAAGGATTGGATAATTGTTTTTAATGTTACGCCTAATACTGTTTGACTGTTATTTTTTCCAAGAAATCTGATCAATTTCATTGCAAACACCGGAATTCTCCTGTGGACATGTATAATTATATCTGGAAAGTTCGATAAACTGTAAGTCGCCAAAGGCTCCCAGAAATCAGGTCAGTGTTATCACAAGAGGCTCAGCTCGACTAAACCGAACTCGTCAGTGACTCAATCTCTATCATAATTCGAACATCAGGCGCTATAATATATGCCCCTAGGAATAGGTTAGGATAATATATTGTAATATTGAACTTTATCATGCCGCGGCTCTATCTCTTTCAACAACGATTGTTTTACGTTTTAAGATGGACTGGATTCGGATGCAAATTTGAACGACGAGCAGAATATCGACGAACATGGGAAGACAGTTTACTTCAAGTAGATAACTGTTATGGCGTGTTCCGCAATAATTCCATGGAATCGTTCAGGTCTACTGCTAATAAGCACCCGGGAATATACTTGGCATTAACACGATAGAACCACGAGAACCGTAATTCTGGGGATCATTGGATTTGAAATTTATGATTTCCACGAAAAGAATAAAAGAAGAAATACTTCATAAATATTAATATTAAGAAACTTATCCAGTCCCATTCCTCCTCATTCATCAGCTGATTTTATTGCTTAGGATAATCCCATTGTCGGTTCAGGAACGATATTACCTGTCGCACTGAATGTCAAAGAAAGCGACGATGGTCAATATAAAACTTCATCCTTTGACAATCATCTTCATGGAAACTGTTGACCACTTCTCTTTCTGCTAGAAACTAGCCAGTGCCAATGTGCTAGAGAGGAACAGGAAACAGTACATATCCATTTTTCCACGGGCATCAAAAGCCATGTATTGAATCAAATGTACTTAACAGAACAGAGCTGCAAAAGCGGCAGTAAGTTTCCTGCGAATTCGGGAGGTCTACATGGCGCCCTTTGTCCACAAATACATCTCAATACTTAAGTATTTTTTTATTAGATGGAATATCTACACACTTTTCAAATGTGTCTGACCAGACACACCTACATAGTTCATAGATATTTTCAAGGAATTTTAGATAATGTAACTCAGCTCGGAAAAGAAATGATCATTCTCGGTGACTTCAATTGTGATCTCCTCGCCAATTCGTCTTTTGCAAGAAAGCTGACACAGATGATGAAGGACTTGCAACTTTACCAACTAATTAAAGATCCGACAAGAGTTACACCTACATCCGAGTCATTAATTGACCTTATATTTTCTTCGGAACAAGACTCAATAACTCACTCGGGAGTTATTGCCCCTGGAATAGCGGATCATCGGATTGTGTTCTGTACGCGAAAGGCTAAAGTTCCAAAACCACGACCGAGATATGTAAAGTATAGAAATTTTAAAAAGTTCTCGGAGAGTGCCTTCCTTCGTGATCTTGCCTGTGTTCCGTGGTCTGTATTGGAGATATTTGACAACATTGATGATGCATGGTCTTGCTTTGTTCAATTATTCGAAGATATTGCTGATAACCATGACAGAGAGAAGAGTGCGAGGAACTCAGACTCCTTGGATTACAGATGAAATACGTGAACACATGTATGAACGCGACCACCTGAAGAAAAAAGCACAGAAATCCAAAGACCCACAAGTAAAGACACAATTTCGCCGAGCGCGGAACTATGTAAAGAAACATATTGACACAGAAAAAAGAAATTATTTCGACAATCTAATATTGGAAAACATGAAAAAATCTGACAAACTTTGGGGAGCCATAAAAAAGATACTCCCGACCAAAAGCCAAATATCAACACTTACCTTATGTGATGGTGATGGTCAACAAATAAGTGAAGGTCGACGTATTGGAGAAACTTTTAACAATTTTTTTGCTAGTATAGGAGGAAAATTGGCGTCGGTTTTTCCCACGAATGTAGGAGTGGACAATTCTGTCATAAATAATTCAAGGGATGACACTGTGGCTTTTAATTTCACAGAAATACCTATGCAATACATTGAGAAAGAACTTTGCTGTCTTGACGCAAAAAAAGCAACTGGTATGGATAATATACCAGCTAGACTGTTGAAACTTTCAGCCGGAGTTATCGCCGCTCCATTACATTATATTTTTAACTTGTCATTGTCCACTGGAAAACTGGCTACTTTTTTTAAACGAGCCCGTGTTACTGCTCTTCACAAAGATGGTGATTCTACCAATCCATCAAATTACAGACCTATATCTGTGTTACCAGTATGTATGAAAATCTTGGAAAGATCTGGACATAGGCAATTGTATGGTTTCATTGAGCAGCATAAGGTATTGAATCAATATCAGTCTGGCTTTAGGCCATCACACTCTACAACGACTACTCTTCTCCATGTATCCGACCAAATTCTTTGTAATATGGACGGTGGTTTGTTGACAGGGATTGTATTCCTCGATCTTAAAAAAGCTTTTGATACAGTAGATTGTGAATTACTGCTAATGAAAATGAGGAAACTGGGTGTTACTGGACGAGAAATGTACTGGTTCAGAGATTACTTGACCAACAGATCTCAGTGTGTATCTTTTAATTGTACAATATCCTCACCACTTCCGGTTAACTATGGGGTCCCACAAGGATCGATTCTTGGTCCTCTATTGTTTATCCTGTATATAAATGACCTCCCTTCATCTGTACATAAATGTAATGTGGTATTGTATGCCGATGATACGGCTCTCATCTATTCAGCAAAATGTCGTAATGAGATAGAATCGGCAATGTCAGATGACCTTAATTGTATACAGAAATGGTTTGATGAGAACAAATTGACGCTAAATATTAAAAGACTAAATGTATGCTTTTAGGATCCCAGCAAAGATTATTGTCTGCCGGAAATTTTAATTTGTCTTTATCTGGTTCCATTATTGAACAAGTCTTAGAATTTAAGTATTTAGGTCTGTGGTTTGACAGTAGTCTTAAATGGGATATCCACATCAACAACATATGCAATAAAATCTCTAGTAGAATAGCTGTTTTAAGTAGGCTTAGACCTTTTATCACAAAGGATGTTGCTAAATTACTTTATAATTCTATGATTTTACCAATTATTGATTATGGTGACATTGTATGGTCTAACTGCTCACAAAAGAATTTATCTAGGATACAGAGATTACAAAACAGAGCAGCTAGAGTAATCTTAAAGAGTAAAATTAGAGAACGGTCAACAGTTGATCTGCTTGCTGACCTATCATGGATGTCGTGCGAGCAGCGTTTTAAAATGCACAAATGTACTTTCGTTTTTAAACTCCTCAACTGTGATATGCCAATGTACCTCAGGAACTATTTTACCTATGTAACTGATATTCACCACCGAAATACAAGACAAGCTGTTACGAACCATGTATATGTAGAAAGGGCTATGACTTTAACAAAGCAGAGAACGTTTAAACACCAAGCTGCCCATTTATGGAATCTTTTACCTGCTTCCTTACGTAATAGCCCATCTCTTAACGCATTTAAGCGAAATGTCATACAGCAGTTTTTATCCTAAGTTTATCATTCATTTAATATCTTATATTTTTTTTACCCAAGATCATTTATTTATCTATTCATCTTCTTACTTTGTTATCTACCTGTTTTCTTGCTCATTTGTTTTAATATTTATGCTATTGTTATAATTGTATGACTGTGATGTATGTAACAGGGCCCCACTGGAAAGCAGCCACTTAGGCTGAGTTGGGCTACCCTGTATAAATATATTGAATAAATAAATAAAAAATAAAAAAAATCCATACGAACACCACGCAAGATGTGGCCATGCTTCCTTTACAACTTGGGAGGCCTTTGGAACTTCCGCATATTGCCGCACACATAGTGATCTGTCGTTATAAAGTATGGTTTAATAGGATGTTATTATTCAAGTGGCATATGGTTGCATCCCTAGCGAATATCTGATCTGAAGTTTAGAGTCAAACATACAATGCTCCGTTTTTTTGTTCCTATAACTGGTCATGAGAATTCCATAATTCTGTAATATACATGTATTGGTTTATTGATCAGGTTTGACTCCTGGTTTGGTCAAATTCATACGCTAGGAACTTGAAAAGCATTGTATTGACAGCAACGTTTCATGTCACATCAAGCGACGCTTTAAACCTGCCATCAAATATGTCGACCAACAGCAACATGTAGTCCAAGTGACATCAATAATTTAATGATCGTTGGTGCCGTGGACGCAGATCGGTCGATGCCCATCACGTCTTTCGTTTGTTTATTTATACACAAGCAAATCTACCATGTCCTTACTTACCCATCATGTCTAGAAATGAATCTCGGTGCAAGCAAAACCAACATCGGACAACTGTGTTGTCCCACGTTTCACACGTGTTTGGACGAAGTCATTTAACCTTATTTTTTACTGTCCTGTGTCTCAGTCAAACGTGTGATTTATGTTGACATCTTCAATGTCATGACCATACAGTCCCTATCACCGGCTTAAGCGCAATTAGATACATCAATCGAGGAAATGTCCTTCAAGTTTTCAAATACGATTAGCTAAGCTAGACTGATCCTAGAAATAGCTTTTAAGAGATTTAAGTTGCCAAAGCACCGTGGCAAGAACTGCCTCTACTGAAATTGCTAGACTAATCCCATTGATCGAGTATAATCCCACTGCCGCCCTCTATCAAGATCCTAGGCCTTGGGTTCAACTTCAAAGGAAATATTGCAACGATGTATAACCAGGTTCGATATATATTCACAACTAAGAAAATGTGAAACAGCCTTGGTTAAAATCCAAACAACACTGCGGATGTTTCAAGAATGTTCGAACCTGCGTTCAAATATTTGAATGGAGTTTGAGAAGCTGAGACACACGGAACAATTATTATGGACAACCGCTTCTTCGCCCACCCAGGAGGATTTGGGTAATCACCATATCAACCGATTAGGCTCAAGGTTTGGCAATGCGTATAATTTTGCTTATACGCGCTGTTTCGGGTTAATTTTCCCGATATCTATGGTAACGTAGGTTATTTGGAGACAATTCTGACCGAATCATTTTGTTCAACTGCGTGTAAGGCATTTGTTTTTACAATGCAATAGTACGATAACATAATAATGAGCGTACATAAGCGCTAGTCTGCAAAGTGCTTCAATAGAATATTAAAATCTTGTTTCAATATCAGTGGTGAGTCGATATCACTACATTTCCTGCCTCCTAATCAGTAAACCAATAATTCCGTTCAGTCTTGCTTTAAATATATTTACAAACCTGCGTTCAAATATATTATAAAGATCAAACTGTAAGAAATCAAGATCTAACGAGATACTAAGGTTGTGATACATGACCTGTCATTGGATTGCTCATGTTAAATTTGTGGGCGACGGATACCCAATGACTCTCGGATCATATTCATATATTAGCAAACAGATTCTGTTTTGTACCGTGACTGTTTTTTCTTGACAACAGGAATCTTTTTTTTTTTTCTTTTTTTTGTCTAGTGGCAATTCTGGAATAAAAGGTTCACACGGATGACCTTTTCATCCCGGAAGGAGGGATCAACCTGAAGATTTTTTCCATTTGTGTAGAAGAGAAAAGATTTTTAGAATTTTGATACCGGAAGTAAAATAACGGGGTGAGAGCGACAGCAAACTAAAATAATGAAATAGGTCCTTCGCATGAGAAAGTCAATGGAATATTTTCGATTTAGTTATTAAAAATAAATATTAAACATTTCCTGATTTGTATCCTGTAATTTCCCAAGCTGAGGGTACCTTCCCTTCCGATTCCTTGCACGCAAAATTTGATTCCATGGATCTTGTCCTTTGATAAAGATTGGTGCTCGGAAAGGAAGAAACCTGATCACATGAAGCAAATCTAATTTGTACAATTCAACCTGGGTAGTCTCCTTTAACAGTGTGCCGAGATAACAGCCCTTATTCTGTGGACAATACATCCACACGACAAACTGAATAGCGCAAGGCTTTGAGTTTAACAGTTTTCCTTGTGAATCTGTGAATTTACCATTCGCAACTGATGAAACAAATTGCATTTTAATATACAAACTCACGGGATTTCCTCCCAACAAAAGGGCTCAATCCTTTCAGTCCCAAATATGATCATATGCCGATAAATAAAGATTTCAGCAATCGTAGTTTATATCGTCACTCGCTAGCCTATACACTAGAGAATATTCTTCACGCCCAAAATCTTCTTTTCATGTCCAATAGATTGATCGCGATTTGATAAAACCACGATGAAGAAAATGACAGCCACAATCCACTGGAGGATTAATAATGTTGTATAATATTGTTATTGGTGTGGTGAGCTGTTCTATAGATGTCAATCACATTTTGTCTGATCTGGAGGAAAGTCGTCGGCGGGATTATAGTCGGACAATGGGATTCTAACTGAGTGTCCCCGCGAAGGTTGGATTAATGGAATGTTCGAACCTTTCATGACAAGAACAAGTTAGGTATTTCTTCCCGGTTGTATTTCTCCAATCCCGCCTTTCAGTGCCCTTTGATGTGGGGCTGAAGAAACACAATTTGCTAGCGCCCTTATTCTTCTCCAAGAAAATAAAATTGATCAGAGTTTTAGTGGAGATTTGCGTTAGGATAAACAGAAATGACTCGTCAGTCTGATAGCAAATGCACTGTACAACTAACGCTTTGATATCCAAGAGCTTTCAACATATTAACCTATATCATATCATCTTCTGTCGGATAAGCTAGATGCTTTTTGCGGGAAAATGCATTTACTTGGTCGAGGGGGTAGATTTGGTTTAATGTCACACTCAGAGTTGTTTCACTCATATGGTGACAGTCAGTTTGGATGGTGGAGGAAGACAGAGTACCCGGAGAGAACCACCACCCGCCGGCAAGTAAATGACAAAGGAGAATGTCAGTTTTGGTAATTATTATCACATGCTCTCGAAAAGAAGTTTGTAGAACAGATTATGCTAAGACTTTTTCAGGTCTCTATCAGAAATCTCCTTTCAAGTAGAAAGGATAAACAACTATAGAAAACTGTATTTATTACATTGGCTAAATGTAGAATATCTTCAACAACATCTCATTTCATCTACTGGTACAGGATTTATATCCGAGGTTGTTTATATAGTAGAGTTCCTATTCCCACGTATAAATGCAGCTTCAATGTAGGACACACTTTTGATTAGCTCTTGATTAGTCTCATAAACATCTTTCTTCACTATTGTAAAATTATATGTTGTGACTATAAATGGAAGTACATGCTTGGAGATGTGAATAATCTCATACGCAACAAGCATCTGGATATTTCTGACAAGAAACGAAAATGTAAGGGGAAGCTCTTGTTCATCACTAATTTCTTCGTCAGTGACCAGACCGAAATTATTACGACCGTTGGGTTCCGAATCGATCGTGTCGTACAGTGGTATGGCAGTCAAACCCATTGGTCCGAATGAATCTAATTTGAGGTAGACATATCAGTGTTTTGATTTGAATCTACCTACTGTTGATATAACTAGAAACCTGAAAGATCATCTCATTCGCCTTGCAGACATTATAGAACCATGATAGATCGTCTGATCTTATTCAAAATGCAATCTTGCCAAGAAAATCATCGCCACATTGCTAATCAATTTTGACTACAATTCAACGCAATTGTCTGCCTTCGATACAAAGTAAATTTCAAATTTCTAATGAGTCCCTTGAAGCTGAATGGGTCACTTGATGTGCAGCAGAAAAATACTCGATAAGAGAGGGAGACAAAGATGGATCCAAGATGATAAGTTTTGATGTGAAACACTGGATTTAAGTTTAGCTTTTTCGAATTATGGAACAATTCTTTCATTTGAGGAATTCTTTTCCGTGTCAATTTCAGTTCATGTCTGATTATTTGTGCACGATTTTTGCTTTCCTCAACGAATTTAACGAGAAACTGTGCTGCGTTCAGATTCTAATACTGATGCTGATCTGAGGCTGATATAAACGGACTCCACTCTCCAATTGTCAGTCGTAACCTTCTGCCATCAATCACGGTGTATCACCAAATCTACACCACTTTGGAAATATACATCTAGGTTAAATATGACGGGATTAACTTCCTTATTCTGAAAGTCCTTTTGAATCAATCTGATTGAAACCAGATCTACAAAGACTGCTCCCCATCTTTACTTGTCGTTTGTGTACATGTTTATATCAGCGACATGTAAGATCTGTTGCATCTTCTATTAATGAGATTGAATTTGAAGAGGGCTCAATCCCCAGTGTACGAGTTGTCACAGCGACACAGCTCAACAATTACCAAAATACGAGTTGTCAGAGCATTTCCTTCATAGCTCTCTAGATTTGTATCTAATACCACTTATGCCGGTGCTAGGGGTCGTGTGGTCATGTCATCCAGGTTGCCACATGAACAGGTACAATAAAAGCGTACCTGAGATACAACACATATCATGAATCGTTAGATTCTTGGTATGTCCTTTAGAATAATTTAACCAGAAGACTATTCTGTGAAGTCATGTGGCTCTGTCAGTATGTCGGCACCTCTTCTCACCTCCCTTATATGTGTTGTAATTTTTACCTGTATATGGCGAGATTCTGCTGGTGGACGTTTCGTCCCCGAGGCCCGCCCCTGTACAGACCTTTTGGTCTTTGATATATGTTGGCATTGTGGGAAGTTGATGCTGGGTCGACATAGGGCCTTACAGACTAGTCTTTTGTGTTAAATGCCGTCATTTTCATCTGACGATGATACAGCTCACCAATCCCCAGTGTACGAGTTGTCACAGCGACACAGCTTAACAATTACCAACATACGAGTTGTCAGAGCATTTTCATCATAGCTCTCTAGATTTGTATCTAATACCGCTTATGCCGGTGCTAGGGGCCGTGTGGTCATGTCATCCAAGTTGCCACATGAACAGGTACAATAAAAGCGTACCTGAGATACAACACAAATCATGAATCGTTAGATTTTTGGTATGTCCTTTAGAATAATTTAACCAGAAGACTATACTGGGAAGTCATGTGGCTCTGTCAGTATGTCGGCACCTCTTCTCACTTCCCTTATACATGTTATATGCGTTGTAATTCCCATCAGCTCACCACGTGATATATTTTCAGGGCAGTTATACCGCGCAATACGCTCAAAACTAAAAAACTAAAGTGTTGAAACTTACTCGTAAAGTGTTGAAATACCCATTTAAGTGTGTCCACAGGGACTGCTCTTTAAGTGTTGTCCCCGTGGACACACTTAAAGGGTTATTTCAACACTTTACGAGCAAGTTTCAACACTTTAGCTTTAAGCGTGTTGCACTAATATTTCTGTCGTCTTCTGAACCAAATAAACCCAAAGAACCACAAGCCTGTAAGGTATTAGAGGAGGAAGGAATATTGTTCAAGATGGTATTAACGTCGTTATCGCTTGATGATAATGAATAGGTTTGGAGTCCGCTGAAATGAATTTATACAAAAGATTTGTCTGCTTAGTGCTTTATGTACTTGTCCATGCAGGAGATGTTTCACATTCAATAGATAATGCTTTAAAATGCTTCACTTGTATCGACGAATAATCAAATCGTACACTGACAACTGAATGTTCCCTGGGGACCTGTTAGCTCACTGCTGGAAAACCATATAATCCAGGGAACTACTTTCGTTCAATTACAGTTGTCGAGGCTTGAGGAAATGTTTGAAGAAATATGTTAGTAAATTCGGCTATCCCAAGGGAATGCGGCTCGACAGATCATAGGGAATTATACCTGTTAATATCATTGCACTCGAGGAATAGTTGCTCACAACCAATGTCTCCAAGGTGCAACTTACGTGTATTATACTAGCTTAATAACAAGAATAACTAGAATTCTCAGAAAACAGTGTTTTTATTGCCGTGTTTTCCAGAGAATTCAGAAAATAACTGAATACTTTTTCCAGCAGCCATGAATGAAGACCAGTATAAAAGCTAACACAAATTTCTAGTTCTTGAACATGGCGGTAACGCGGGTTGTCCTATGGGTTCAATCATTTCCAATATGATTCTTCGTCGAAGCTCGCAGAGATAATGCTGTCTGAACGATGTGGTAGTGGACACTTCAGAAGATACGGAAGACGGAACATCCGCCATAGGGCAGAGATAATCTATATTGTTACCACGGAACAACCTAATACATTCCCGAATAACTACACTGTTCGAACAAAATTGTCGAAAAGACCAATAAAAACGTGGTCGCCTCTGGCTATACAAATCTTGGTATAGTCGTGACCTACCAAATTTTTCTTGGTCGGAGCCATGTAAACTGTGGTCGAAGGGAGCATATAATTCTTCGTCTCGACCATATATTTCTTGGTCCATTTTTTCAACCAAGAATTTCCGACTAACCTTTGCCTGGTCGGATACCCTTCGACCAGAGTTTCCATGGTCGGAGCGACCATATATTTTAAACAGTGTATAGATCGTTAGATTTGCTCCCAAGAAAGTTCACATCATTCTTTATACAACGTTTTCTTGCAGTATGAAGGTAGTGTTGTTTGAGAATACACGTTTACAATGCGAGGTACTCTCGTTCGGGTTCAACGCTGGTTCAACCGCAGGTCACAATCTTTCAAGAAGTAATCATTATGGAACACCATTAGCCTAGAGGATCCAGTGCATATTTTAAATAAAATGCACCAAGACTAATAAATACCAATATTTCTCCTTCATGAGCAAGACATTTGTTAAACAAGTATCTTAGTATGGTCATCATTTCTGAAGGCATTTCAGGTGGGAAAACATCCTGTGTCATTAATGTGAAATATTTTGAAGCCAGATATTGACCCATGTAAATTCCCTGCAGATACACCTCCTAATATGGGTAACACGCAGCAAGGACGAAACAATACATAGGCGCCTATTTCTAATCAGTTCTCCTGGAGATGACCGAATTGGTAATAAAAGTATTAATAGTTTAACTTCACCTTTTTATCACGGATAAGCTCACGTTCTACGGCAAAGACGAAGACGTGCTCGAAATGTCAATGAAACGACATTGAACTTATTCCTTATTTTCCTTTAGGGGTGTTACCGTTCATAGATAAAGATTTGATAAAGAGTTCATTATCTATTCGTTGATAGGTATCTATCATAGGTATCAATGCCGGCCAAAATTCTGTCGGACTTGCTGCTTTTATTTCGCTAATAAATAATGAAAACTTGCTATGACAAGGCTCAACACTGATGTATTTCTCTATGCTTGAGCAACAAGCTATGCTGCAAGTGCATGAGAATGTCTGTTCACCTGTCGTTTTGAATCGTAATCCAGCATAATTTGAAAAACTGTCTTGCCATTACACAGTCAGAATAATTGGAATAACTTGATGGACTCAAAGAGTTTGGGTTGATCACGTCTGTACCCAACCTTAAAAACAGTTTATTAATAACGAAAATATTCATGGACAGCCTTCTAAATAATTTGAGATAATAAAAGTACAGCAATTTTCTTCCATTTGTGCCAGCCTCAACTATCTGAACGGGAAAGCTCTAAGAATGTCGAAGGTTCTTTGCTAGTCAACTGAATCGTCGGTCAGTACCATGGCATCTGCTAACTTGTACGGTATAAGATCATCTTGGTCGATTCCATCCGCTCACAGGACAAATGAAATAAGGTCTTCGTGTAATCTGCTCTGAGTTAAAGAGCGGTTTTGATTTTAATGAACAGGGCTTGTGAAGGCTTTCATGTGCATGGAAACAACATAAGCTGCTACAAACATCACTGTATCTCATTGGCATTCACGTTTGTCTGTTGGCAGTCCTGGGGATTGTATTGGATATTGCATCTCTAATGTTATCAGTGTTATGGATTTGGTTGATGTTCCAAGAAATCAGACCATTGTCACTACACGCACTTGAATTCCAAATATTTCTGGAAACTGTAACTGTTACTCACCAAAGGCAACACAAGGGGGTCAGCCCGACTAAATCGTTCTCGTCATTGGCTCAATATCTATCAAAATTCGTAAACCAGACGTTTCCATACACGGCCCATCAACAAGGATGGAATCATAGATGCAAAATTCAATAGGGATTGGCTGTACTTTATGGAATCAATGGGTTTCAAATTTCTATGAAATTTCTGTGAAAGAAAAATCTCGTCAATAAAAAACTCATCATCATATAATGTTTTTCCAAATAATGTTATAACTCTTCGAGCTGTGAGACAAATGTATTTCTGAACGAGATTTGGTGGCACTGGTGCTCGTTCATTATATTGAACATACACACTATAGCTATATTATCTTGTCATCGTTGGAATTGACATCCATTTGGCAGTTGTGGTTTGTTCAGAGTTCAGGTCATTCCCTCATAGCGTTACAAAGTCATTTAGCCTTGGCTCCTCTTGATAAGGCGATAGCACCGGGCAGTACAAGTTCGGGAAAGTTATCATGGTCGCAGACTCAATCCGTTTGGTTGACATTGGAAGATACTATCAAACATTTCGACGCTGGTAAAATCTGATTTCGGCTAAATTTAGGGGCGGTATTTTACTTGCTTTGTCTGAGACTAGTATTAAGCTTGGGATCTGAAGCAAAAACCCACCAGGAAGCAAGACAGAATTTCAGCGCGCATGCTACATGTATGTGTTGTGGCATTGCTATCGACACCATAATGACGACATTGCCCAATAGAACCTTGCAATGTTATTGACGGTTGGGCGAAATAAATATTTCTTTTCCGGTCACTTCCATTTGTACTACATGTAGTGTATTACACCAAATCTGCACTGGGCATACGAACTGTACAAAGCACGATACAAAACTGGATTTATCGCTCATTCCAAAAGTTTTACCCTGTTTCACATTCACTATAAATAACATATCCACCTGGGATGTTCCCACTCCCTGTTCTTTTAAATCCACACCAGGACTAAATTGCACGCCTTATCTCAATAACTGTTCAAGGAAACTGGTCACCGATATATAGTAATGCCAGAATTCGTTAGTCTTTCCTATGTCCTATTACGCCTAATTTATATCCTCGAGAAGACGTTTATCTGTGCGTTACTGATAGATTTTTGAACATTAACAGTGTAAAATATAGATTTATGAACATTAACAGTGTAAAATTCGTCAGTATCAAGCACCACCAACATGAATGTACATTGTTTTGAATACACATGTTATGTAAGACTGCTTGATTTGAGAACCACATACAATTCCGCTCCTACACCTTCATTCATGATTTTATTGCTATGGATAATGCCATAGGCTCGTGGGCGATATTACTCATTTTCACTGTGAGTCAACGAAACCGATGATGGTCAACATAGAGTAATTCCTATTCATGGAATCTGCTGACCGTTTGTCTTTTTGAGAGAAATTATATATCCCGTGTCAATATTCTACAGATGAACAAAATTCAGTACATATACCTTCGCTCAAGGCCATCAGAAACCATGTGCTGACTGAAATATACTTTTAAACCAAACAGCACTGCATAAACAATAGTAAGTTTCCAAAGAAGTTTGAAACTCGGCACGACGTCCTTAGATCAATAGATGGATTCCGTTCACAAGTTCAACTGTGTCTGACCAGTCACACTTTGATAGATCATGGATGTTGTCATAGTTTTACAGTATAAAGTTAGACACTGAGGATATTACTAGAATGATAAACCTGAGGTAAACATGTTTACGTTCTGTTGTATTCATGGAATTTTCTCGTAATCGTGACCGATTTATCGTGAGTGAATTATGTGTCATCCGTCTCGTGTTTTCTCGAAGATTCTATATTGCAAATGGCCGCTGTAAGAAAGATCTATATTAAACAGCGCCATCTGCTCATTCATCAAAAGACCCCGTATGATACTGTTAGTTATACTTGAGCGCCATCTGCACATATAGACTGTCATATAGTTGTTTACTATGGACGTTTCTGGAATGAGAAAGCACTTGTTTATCTGGGTTAATTATGTCGAACTTTCTCGTAGTTGTTGTAATCTTATCTGGGTTAAATCTTACGTCATTGTTGTACCGATGGAAGTTTCTTGATGTGATAGAATAATCTCGAATTCCCGATAAAGTATAACTTGCTCGAAGTTTAGTGATCGAGGAGGAGATTCGAACGACTTACGTGGGTGCATCATCATTATTACTATTGACTAACATTTGCCTGAGATAACTGACTGCTGGATTATATATTCCTGTTGGCTGTGTTCGACCGCTGTGTATTATCTACGTGATTGAACTGACGAAAACTGGACAACAGCTGAGCGTTATTGACTGTGGAAATACAGGAACGCGATTTCACCACGGACTGTATAGAGATTAGCACGTTGATACGGACTCTGAGAGATATACCGGTATAACATTGAACAGTAAGATTTTATTTGACCTCTATTTGCTGTATTGACCTAACTTAATTTGTATATGATTTTAGTATTGTAAATAAATAGTTGATTATTGATTCTCGACTTCACAAATCTTTCTGTTGCGTTTTTCTATTATCGTTTAGACGTAACAGAAATTGGGGGCCTGTCCGCGAGCTTTGTTTACATTCCAGCTTTGCAACATAGTTCTAAATTGATACATTGTCTGAATTTGTGAAGTCGAGTAGTAGTATATTATCAGCATGTCTTTTGATCCAGCACAGTTTGCTTCAAAGCCTGGTCAGGAGGAATTTGACGAACTACGCAAAGAGGATTTGTTCGCGCTGTGTAAATTCCTACAAATTAAAGTTAAAACATCTTGGAGAAAGCAAGAAATTAAGAAACTCATTATTAAACATTTTGTTAGCAAACAACTTTGGGATGAAAGTGATTTTGATTTAACTGAGGAAACAGCTGATTATTTGGAAATAAAGAAATTAGAATTGCAAAATCAGCTGGAATTAAAGAAATTCGAATTAGAAAGAGAAAAGGAAGAAAGACAGTTTCAGTTAGAGAGAGAAGAGAAAGATAGACAGTTTCAGTTAGAAATGAAACATTTGGAATTACAGTCGCGAACAGATCCTCCTGCAGATGCACCTGTACAATCACAATCAGAATTTGATGCAGCTCGTCAAATACGTCTCGTCCCATCATTTCAGGAAAAAGAAGTTGATAAATATTTTCTGCATTTTGAGAAAATTGCTGAAAATTTAAACTGGCCGAAAGAAAATTGAAGTTTACTTCTTCAAAGTGTTTTGATCGGAAAGGCAAGGGACATTTACACTCAATTGACGGTAGAGCAAGCATCAAATTATGATATGGTGAAGGATTTAATCCTCAAAGGCTATGAATTAGTTCCTGAAGCCTATAGACAAAAGTTTCGTAGTTGTGAACAAGAAAACTCTCAGACTCATGTAGAATTTGCTCGTTCAAAAGAACAGTTATTTGATAGGTGGTGTGCTTCGGTTAAAATTGACAACAACTTTGAAAACCTCAGACAGCTTATGCTAGTAGAGGAATTTAAAAGGTGTATCCATGGTGATATTAGAACATTTCTTGATGAAAAGAATGCCAACACTTTAGACGAAGCAGCCCGATTTGCTGATGAATACGCTCTGACACACAAATTATCATTTGTCAATGCTGTTAAGCCCAGTTCATTCCAGTCTAACATCTCAGGTAACAAATCCAGTTCTTTCTCAAGGCCTAAAACTTTTAACCCCAGTTACAAAGGTCAAAGGTCAAACACAAAGTCTCAGTCACCCACTTTTAACACTCAAAATAAGTCTCCCGTTTGCAGCTACTGTAAAAAGGACGGCCACTTGATGGCTAACTGTTTTAAATTGAAAAGAAGACGACAACAAGATCAAGCCTCTCAAAAGCCTAGTGGTTTCCTCACTTCAAGATCTGTACCCAGGCAGGTTAGTGACGTTCATAATGTATATGACGTTAAAATGGCCAAGGACACTGTTCCTATTAGTTCTATCAAGGATAAGTTTGACAGTTTTTCAAATCCTGTTATGGAGATTTTTGAACCATTTATCCACAATGGTTTTGTATCACTTTCAAGTGATTTTTCTAATGCTACTCCTGTGAAGATTTTGCGAGATACGGGCGCGTCCCAGTCGCTTTTGTTGGCAGATATTTTGCCGTTTTCTGATTCTTCATCTGCAGGCAGTAATGTCCTGATTAAAGGGGTAGATTCTGTAAATTATACACCCGTTCCGCTCCATAACATTCATCTGTCTTCCGACTTGATTTCTGGACCTGTTACGGTGGGTATTAAAGGTAGTTTACCGTTTGAGGGTGTTCAATTACTTCTTGGCAATGATCTTGCGGGAGAAAAGGTCGGGGTTAACCCGATAATTTGTAACTGACAAGCCTTGTTTGGATCAGATTCATGATCCAGTTGAAGACGAAATTCAAAGTTTGTATCCTGCTTGTGCAGTTACTAGAGCCATGAGTAAATTGGCTGAGGAGTCTGAAAAGGCTCTTAAAGATGACGTCATCGATGACGTTTGTTTGGCCGACACCTTTGTGTGTTTAAATGATGAGGCTGATAAGCCACATTTGGATAGCAAATTGGAATGTTCTAATGACAAAATTTCAAAATCACAGCTGGTTAATGAACAACATAGTGACAACGACATTTGCAAGTTATTTGACAAGGCAGTAGATGAGTGTGATGTAACTCAAGAGCCTGTGTGTTACTTTTGTAAGAATGGTGTTCTTATGCGCAAATAGCGACCGCCAGATGTGTCACCTGATGATGAGTGGGCAGTTAAGTATCAGATTGTGGTACCAAAGTCATATCGTTTAGATATCCTCAGACTAGCCCATGAAACACCTCTTTCAGGCCATTTAGGTGTTAACAAAACATACTACAAAATTCTAAATCATTTCTATTGGCCAAATTTAAAGAAAGATGTTGTTGAATTTTGTAGGTCATGCCACACATGTCAAATGGTAGGAAAACCTAACCAAACCATACCAAAGGCCCCTCTACAACCAATCCCGCATTTGGGGAAGCCTTTAGTAGGGTGATTATAGATTGTGTCAGTCCATTACCAAAAACAAAGTCAGGCAATCAATACATGTTAACAATCATGTGTGCTTCAACCAGGTTCCCTGAGGCCATTCCTTTACGGAATATTAAGGCAAAAACTATTGTTTAGGCCTTAGTTAAGTTTTTCACACTTGTCGGCCTACCCCAGTCTGTTCAGTCTGATCAGGGGTCTAATTTCATGTCAGGAATCTTTCAACAAGTCATGCATGAATTGGGAATAAAGCAGTACAAATCATCTGCATACCACCCAGAAAGCCAAGGCGCATTAGAAAGATTGCACCAAACATTAAAGAACATGATTAGGACTTATTGTTTTGACACTGAAAAAGACTGGGATGAAGGCATACATTTGTTATTGTTTGATGTTAGAGAGTCTGTTCAAGAGTCTTTAGGCTTCAGTCCATTTGAATTAGTGGACCCCTTAAACTGCTAAAGGAAAAGTTCCTAGACAGTGAGCTTGACTCATGCAGTCTCTTACAATATGTGTCGGACTTTCGCACCAGGTTGACCAAAACACGTGATTTGGCCATGTCAAATTTAAAGTCAGCTCAAAAAGGTATGAAAATAACCTATGATAAACATGTCCTTAAACGAAGTTTCAAACCTGATGAGAAGGTTCTGGCTTTTCTGCCTATTCCTGGTAATCCACTTAAGGCTAGATATTATGGTCCTTATGTCATTGAAAAGAAACTAAGTGACCTTAATTATGTAGTTCAGACTCCTGACAGGCGTAAAAGCAAACAGTTATGCCATGTAAATATGTTAAAGTTATACATCGACAGAGATAGCACTAACAGTACTGTCCATCCTGTAAGTGTAGTTAGTTCTGACCCTGATACTAATGAAACTTGTGAAGAGCCCATGACAGCGGCGAAATTACAGAACTCTGACATTCTACTTAATCTGGATTCCAAGTTGTGTCATCTCGAGCCAGCGCGTCAGGAAGAACTTCGAACTCTGCTCAGTCAATATGAGCATTTGTTTCCCGACATTCCTACTCGGACTGATACAATTTCACATGACGTCGATGTCGGAGATTCTAATCCAGTGAAGCAGCATCCATATAGTTTGAATCCCTTTAAACAAAACTACCTGAAAAACGAGATTCAGTATTTATTGGACAATGACTTCATTGAACCAAGTAATAGTAACTGGAGTTCACCTTGTATCCTCGTTCTAAAGCCGGATGGCAGTTACAGGATGTGTACTGACTACAGAAAGGTGAACACATTGACCAAAACAGACACATTCCCTATTCCACGCATTGACGATTGCATTGATAAAGTGGGAAGTGCCAAGTTCGTGTCAAAGTTTGATCTTCTGAAAGGATTTTGGCAAGTTCCACTGACAGATCGTGCGAAGGAGATATCAGCATTCATCACTCTGGAGGGTCTGTTCCAGTACAAAGTTATGCCATTTGAAATGAAAAATTCTCCAGCCACGTTCCAGCGTCTCATCAACCGTGTTACTTCCGGTTTGGAAGGATGTGAGACTTACATTGATGACGTCATTGTCTACAGTGATACATGGGAAGATCATCTACTGAGAATTCGTGCACTGTTCAATCGACTGAGTGACGCCAAGCTGACAGTCAACCTTGGAAAAAGTGAATTTGGACATGCACGTGTGACATTCTTGGGTCACGTTGTAGGTCAGGGTCAAGTAAAGCCTGTAGATGCTAAGGTCAGTGCTATCTCGCTATTTCCAAAACCAACATGTAAGAGACAACTGATGCGTTTCTTGGGTATGGCTGGTTACTACAGGAAATTTTGTCCAAATTTTTCAGACATTACTGAACCTTTAACTCGGCTCTTAAGAAAGAGGGTAACTTTTGTTTGGACCGATGAATGTGAATCAGCTTTTGAAAAACTGAAAGCCATACTCAAGAGCGCACCAGTTCTTTCAGCACCATATTTTGGTTCACCTTTTAAACTGGCGGTAGATGCTAGTGATGTTGCTGCTGGTGCCGTTTTGTTACAAGAAGGTATAGATGGTGTAGACCACCCAATATGTTATTTTTCACGTAAATTTGACAAACATCAGAGAAATTATTCTACAATTGAGAAAGAATGTTTGGCAATGATATTGGCTTTACAACATTTTGATGTTTATGTTACTTCTTCATCGTTGCCAATTACTGTATTCAGTGATCACAATCCACTTGTTTTCATAAGTAAGATGAAAAACAAAAATCAAAGATTGTTGAGATGGAGTTTGGTGTTACAAGAATACAATATTGAAATCAAACATATTAAGGGTAAGGACAATTTGATCGCTGATTGTTTGTCTCGCATTTAATGTACATATGTTTGTCAACATTTTTGCTGTTGTGATATAGATTTTGTTTTGTAATAATGTTTTGAATTGTCAAGAAAGTTCCAAGTTTGAAACTTTCTTCTTTTAAGAGGGGTAGTGTCATAGTATTACAGTATAAAGTTAGACACTGAGGATATTTCTAGAATGATAGACCTGAGGTAAACATGTTTACGTTCTGTTGTATTCATGGAATTTTCTCGTAATCGTGACCGATTTATCGTGAGTGAATTATGTGTCATCCGTCTGGTGTTTTCTCGAAGATTCTATATTGCAAATGGCCGCTGTACGAAAGATCTGTATTAAACAGCGCCATCCGCTCATTCATCAACATACCCCGTATGATACTGTTAGTTATACTTGAGCGCCATCTGCACATATAGACTGTCATATAGTTGTTTACTATGGACGTTTCTGGAATGAGAAAGCACTTGTTTATCTGGGTTAATTATGTCGAACTTTCTCGTAGTTGTAGTAATCTTATCTGGGTTAAATCTTACGTCATTGTTGTACCGATGGAAGTTTCTTGATCTGATAGAATAATCTCGAATTCCCGATAAAGTATAAATTGCTCGAAGTTTAGTGATCGAGGAGGAGATTCGAACGACTTACGTGGGTGCATCATCATTATTACTATTGACTAACATTTGCCTGAGATAACTGACTGCTGGATTATATATTCCTGTTGGCTGTGTTCGACCGCTGTGTATTATCTACGTGATTGAACTGACGAAAACTGGACAACAGCTGAGCGCTATTGACTGTGGAAATACAGGAACGCGATTTCACCACGGACTGTATAGAGATTAGCACGTTGATACGGACTCTGAGAGATATACCGGTATAACATTGAACAGTAAGGTTTTATTTGACCTTTATTTGCTGTATTGACCTAACTTAATTTGTATATGATTTTAGTATTGTAAATAAATAGTTGATTATTGATTCTCGACTTCACAAATCTTTCTGTTGCGTTTTTCTATTATCGTTTAGACGTAACAATGTACATATGATCACCATGCCTGTTCATACGATCAGTATGCGTGTTCGTTTGATCACCATGATGATTCGTATGATCATTATGAATGTTCGTATGATCTCTCTGGGTGTTCATATGATCACCATAAAGAAATTGTCCCGTGATTTCTTTTTTAGCTTGGGAGTCATTTGAATTTACCGCACATTTCCGTATACACAACGATATGTCATTAATGTGTAAAAGTAGCTTCATGGCATGCGATTATTCAAAGGAAGAAAGCCCTCACCTGATGAATATCTGATCTGACAGTTACAAACCTCTCTGGTTTATACAAAGCTTCTATCGATAATGTTTGTAGAATAGGTCGACGTGGATTTCACAGATCTCTAATATACATGTACTTGTTATTGATAAGATGGTTTGACTCATGTACTGGCATATCATTGGATTAAATTTAGAGACAGGGAACTATGCCTTGAAAACCATTGTAATGATAGCAATGTTTCATGTCATATCAAGCGGCGCTCGAAACCCTTGATCCAGGATGTCGACCAACAGTAAAATGTAGTCCAAGTGACATCTAGAAGCCAATGATCGTTGGAGCCGTGGACACAAAACTGCCACTGCCTGTCACGTATTGCATCTATTTATATACGCACAATAAGATTTAGTGTGTCCTTCTGCGTCCTTACTTTGGAATGGCACAAGCTAAAAAGCATCACTAAATCAATAAACCTTATTTTTTGCTTTTCTCCCATCGGACAGAAGTAAGTCACAACATACGATGCTGTTGGGAACATAAAATGACATATTTGCCCATCTAATCTAATTTCCCCCTATATCACCCAAGGGGACACGAGTGATTCCTGGAAGTTTCTGTGTCTCAGCCACACTTTTAGTTCAATGATTCATGTGGACATCTTCAATGGCATGACCATATAGAATCTAGCACCGGCTTAACCGCAGTTAGATACATCAATCGAAGAGATGTCATTCAAGTTTTGAAATAGGATTAGCTAAGCTAGACTGCTTCTCGAATAGCGTTAAGATATTTAAGTTGCCAATGCACCGTGTAGAGCTGTCGCCATTGAAATTTCCAGACTAATCCCACTGATCGGGTATAATTCCATTGGCGCCCTCTGTTAAGATCAGGCGACATGGGGACAACTTCAAAGGAAAATATTACCATCATGTTTAACAAGGTACGATATATCTTCACTTCTGAGAAAAATGTGAAGCACTGTTGGTTATTAAAGATATAACAATGTGGGCGGTTCAGAACATTTTTAGCTGGAGGAATATCTTCGAATGGAATATTAGAAGCTGAGAAAATAAGAACATGAACAACCGCTTACTATTTCCCGGAAGAGGACTTCATGAGTAACCATGTCGAACCGATTAGCCTCAAGATCCATTCCCTTATGTTCGATATTTTTCGTATATTTTCAGGCGTCGAGAAAAAGACCATTTTTAAATTAATATTTGGCGGATTGTTTTGTTGCGAGAAGATTAAATAATCCCCCAGAAACTCTTGCGAAAAGCAAATTATTCGGATATATTTAGCAAATCACTGACCGTATATAGATCTCTCATCTATTAGCTGGTGAAAACAATTCTCATTCCATGTATTTATGGTATAAATGTATTTTTTTAAAAAGCAGCGACGTCTACTGCCATGGCACGTAGTTTCGACAGGATGCGTCCCTCAGCAGCAATCCATTCAACCAGGCAGTAGTCTTTCGGGTAACAGATATGCTCCCTGATGCTTGGATGCCTCAAGATCGTGCAATATGTACAACTTACTTCGCTTATACGTTTAGTTATCGGTTTGGGGTTATTTTCGATCGTAGCTTATTTCGAGCCAATTCTAACAGTATTTTTTTTTCAACAATGGTGTGGCTTATGAGAGAGGACAGGGTGTATAAACGATATTATTACCAGCAGGAAATATCCCGTTAGTCTCCAAAACTATATTAAGCCTCGAATTCGGTATGGGGCTCCCGGGGATTGACCTGGGGTGTCGTTGTCACGCTTCAGGTCATGGTAAGAATAGGGCGCAGCCCCTCAGAGAGCTTGTCGTATGAGGCGACTAACTGGGACACCCGTGGGGTTCCCAGGTGTGAAATGGAATAGGACCCTACCCATGTGGTTTCCGGTGTGAAGAGGAATAAGACACATAAGGTAAGTGGGAAGAGGTGCCGACACACTGACAGAGCCACATGACCTCAAAGTATAGTCTTCCGGTTAAACTATTCTAAAGCACGTACCAAGAATCTAACGATTCGTGATATGTGTTGTATCTCAGTTACGCTTTTATTGTAGCTGCTCATGTGGCAACTTGAGTGATATGACCACACGGCCCCTAGCATCGGTATTAGCGGTATTAGATACAAATCTAGAGAGCTATGATGGAAATGCTCGGACAACTCGTATATTGGTAACTGGTGAGCTGTTTCGCTGTGACATCTCGTACACTGGGGATTGGAGAGCTGTATTGTCGTCAGATGAAAATGACGGCATTTAGCACAAAAGACCAGTCTGTAAGGCCCGATGTCGACCAAGCATCAAAGTCCCACAAATGCCAACATATATCAAAGATCAAAAGGTCTGTACAGGGGGCGGGCCTCGGGGACGAAACGTCGTGATATGATTGACATAGTGTTGAAAGCGACGTTAAATCATAATCACTCACTCACCAACTCACTATATTTTCTATTGTTCAAATTCAATGTAAGAAAATAAAAGATTCATAATTAAATTGGAGAGTATCTGACAGAGAGCATGAGGTTCTACATGTAACACACGAAGATTTCTCAAGTGCTGGACAGAGCAATAAGAATGAGACTGCAAAAATGTTCCAAGTAAGACAAGTTATTCAAACAGGAACCATACACGAAGATTGTATGAGATTATGAAAATGACCCCAAGCATAGCCATACTTTCAATATAGGAGATTATCCAAGTATAAACAAATTTTCGAACTCAACTACAATCGGATTAACTGAGTTTCCGGTTGAGGCTCCGGGAATTAGTAGCATCCCAATTCCAATGGCCCTAATTTCAATGGAATAACTGACTTGATTGAATTTGGTTTGATAACTAACCAAGCGTATACGGCTGCTTCGAATATAACAAAACACTTTGTCATTTGTATCAATCAATGAATGCAGTTACATCTGGTATCAGAAAGGCACACTGGGATTCTATCACGCGTGACCTTCGGGGTAGCATCGGAACTGAAAAAAAGAACAGAACAGAATATGGGGACTGTTTGGCCAGATGCCTACTCATTGAGTCAAGCCAGTAATTGAGGAATACGACGAGGGTAGTCTCCCTTTCCACACTGAGCTGCACGAGTTACCATAGGGCCAGAAAATGCCAGAGCACATGATTAAGCAGAGACCACACCTATGCGACCAGCGTGACAACACCAGGACATGGAATTTCTGCAATTTGAAATATGTGACTGACTTAGTAACAATCTACGGAGACTGAACTTCAATTATCTGTTCAAGTGTTGGAACGAATTCCAGTTTGATACATGTTAATGATGTTATCATATTACTGCTGGTATTTCATTATTATGAGAATCATCGATCAAAACCAGGCCTTTTTCAAATGTATATATTTACCATTGATACAAACCATACATACCATACCATTGATATGTCCTCAAAGTGAATATTTTATAACCAATTCCAATCAACAAGCAATTGGTATGCCTCTAACTTGGATAGTGCAGAGTGACTTCCGTTAAACGGTGCATCGCCCTTTCAATCATTGGCTTTCGCTCTTTCTAGTTTGCGCGATTTTTGTTCCGTTTTCGTTTCGGTTATCGTTTCGATTCGGTTTTAATTTTAGTTCGCCTACTACTTAGTTTTGCGTTTCGTTTCGCGTTTCGGTTATCTGTTAGTTTTGCATTCCGTTTATCGGTTCCTTTATCGTTTCGGTTATCCGTTAGTTTGCGTTTTATTTCAGTGATAGCGCGGTTCAGATCGGTTCGATTTTCGTTTCGTTTAGTTAGCCTTTGAGAAGAATGATGCTCCGTTTAACTGCCTTCTCTTTGCATCCGCCATGATACAGACCTTGCCTCGAAGTATCTCCGATTAGACGCGACTTAAAGGTCACAATGAAGTGAATGACAGCAACAATTTATGTTGATTGGGGAGATGAAGGAGAAAGTTGCATAATAATTTAAGTAGCACTGCGAGCTACTCTTTCAGATCGATTTTTATTTCGTCTGATCTTGAGAGAGGACGCCAATGGGATCAGCATGTCGATCGCAATGGTTTGATTAACCTTTGCCGATAGGCTTTGTCGATAAGACCAAGATATGGTCCGTCTTCTCTGCCTTATTTTTCCATTTCCGAGATTCGATGTCTTTCAGTGAGGGAAAAGGAAAATAACTGCTCAATTAGCTCTCTTTGACTGTTCTCCGCATAAAGCGCATGGTATGAGTTTGGACGCAGCATTTGCTTAAACATACACAGAAATCTTCCGTATTCCTCATTGGAACTACACTTCATCTCTAGTACCTTGATATTTATAGTTGTACAGTCAAATCAATGATTCGGATGGTGTCAGCATACCAGGTATCTCAAGCTCTCGAGAGACGTCCATTGTTCTGTATACAAAAATGGACAATTATCTATAAGAAAAACTTTCAACTACAAGGTGACTTCCTCTTAATTAAGATGATAAATATGTGTTCTTTTCACTTCCTTCATGGCGCCATGCACGTCACCAACACCGCGGTTCTCTGTCGATTCTCAAAGTAGTCCGGTGGCTTAAGTTCAAGATCGTGGCCGACTGGAATAAAGCACCATATTTTGCAGAGAGGCTCATTTGGGCATAAGAAATGATCTCAGAAGGGGTGCCCATTTCTACAGGAGGTGGAAGGCCCTTAATTTGCATAAATTCAATACGGCCGCCATAATACATACAGTAACCTCCTGTTGGCGACTATTTGACAGCTTGAATCGCCTTTTTACACGAAATTGGTTTGCTACGAGCCTGAATGACTCAAGAAGAAAATAATAACGATAATTGGAAACTTTATTACCCGTTGAATATCCAATATGGCCGCCAGAGCGTCACCAATAATGGTATTATTGCTATACACATGTGTGTTGCATATATGCTAATATGTATCATATATATTTATAAATCCATTGAGAGGTTTCTGTACATGTAACTCTGTTTACGATTGACTCGATCAAGCACGCATGAAGGTTATTGGCTATTTTCTTTTCTATACATATCCAATATGGCCACCAGCGCCCCATCCTCAATGCTGATTATCGGTACCAAAAACAAATCTGTTTCAAGGGATGAAACTTCAGGTTATCGTACATGCCACGGTTGTGAACTACATCAAATGTTGCCAGTTGGATTCTTCCCGGCTCCTTACATGTAAATTAGCATATGTAAATCCAGCGGCAAAGGGAGTTACTCTTCCAACACTGACTGGAATCAGGCTAAAACTGTGCTAAGTATCTACCCTGAGGCAGATTTACTTATTTCAAGTTTCACAAACCGTTTCGACATTTGACACTCGAGAAAATATGCCTTTACTGTCTCGCGTAATCGTTCATCTGCTATGCAAAACTCTGCTATCGCAGAAGCTAAATTGTCGAAACGTCGAGTTGCTGGTCCCTTCTAAACTCCTCTTTTTGACAATAAGGTTTGCTAAAAATTAGGCGTAGTCCCCAGAAAGAAACCTAACACTTTTAGGGGCTCTTGATGGCCGAGCTCTCTAAGGCTTTCATGTGTGAACGTTTGCCAGTTACTCGCCGACGGGCCGGAGGTGGTTCTCGTCCTGTATTCCAGCTTCCTCCATCATTAAAACTGGCTGTCACCATATGAGTGAAATAACCTTGATTTAACCAAATCCCCCCCTAATACTTTTAGGGTGATTCAGGATTGATCTTACCCTGGAAAATCTGCCTTATCTAATAACGGTGCGATTCAACAGGACCTGATATGTTGAATACGTAGGCATTAGATATCACGATTGCACTAGTTCAAAAACATGGTCACTAAAGCTTGATGGCAAAAATCTATTTAGATGATGCTTCCCGCATTTATGTATCGGTGCCTCTCGATGGGATGCTCTACATCCTGTAAGATATTAAAGAGCTCAAGCTGTTCTCTGCAGTCGGTTATGGCTACAAAATTCGGCATATCAGAGGTCATCCACATGCCGGACGACTTCATGTTCATCGGTGCAAATGGCGCTAGCCACTGTTCTATAGCTCTCAACACTTTAACTTACTTGTGTGAGTATTTGAGCATTCCAATCAAACATGCTAAGACCTACTACCCATCAACTACTATGGTTATGCATGGGATTCAACTGGACTCCAGAAGTATGAAGGTATCATCTCCAGAAGACAAAATTCATAAAATATAAAGCATGCTGGGTGAATTCTCGCGCCGCACAAAGGTAACACTTGTGGAACTGCAGTCTCTCATTGGCTCTCACAATTTTGCCTGTAAAAGTCGTCGTGATCGGCATGGCATTTCTCCGCTGCCTGAAAGAACTTAACAAAAGTTGTATCACAGGCTCCCCGTCACATTCGCTTGAATAAAGCTAGAGTCTATATTAATACCTGGTTTGTATTCCTGGAGTCTTTCAACGGAAAATTAATTTCCTTTCTCCAAGTTGGGTATCCAATTTCGACGCTGCTGGTACCTTGGGTTTGGCGGCTGTTTTCGGATCCTCGTGGATAGACCAAGAATGACCAGCACATCTTACCCATATCACGGTGAAGCAGTGCCTGCCGTGGAAATTTGGGGCCATAAACTAGCAAATCATAACGTCTCTTTATTTGTGATAATATGACCGTGGTTGAAATTAGTGCGTCAGTTAGTAGTTGCCTGCCTTCGAAATGACATTCTGTTCAAATCAAAACATATTTCGGAACAATCTTATTTCTGACAAACTCTCGTGGTTACAATTTCAGGAAGCGATGTCTCTAACCCCTTGACTCAATCGCTCGTCGCACCCGATACCCTGTCTGTTGTTCTTCTGACGCTGTCCCTTGCTGAATCTTCCTTGAAAGTATACAAGCGCGCATGACAAGTATATAGAGATTTCCTCAATAACACTGGCCAGTGTGCCAGTAAGGTATTCCTCATCTCGTCACAGTTGGTTTCCTTCAAAGCATTCTTGCATTTCAACAAGTATGCACCCTCCACAGCTTATACATTCGTATCGGCTATCAGTTATGCGCATAATTTGATATTACAAGATATTTTATGCTATACCCTACATTGTATCCATGTAATTCTTTGACGAGCAATGATCTTGGTAGCATTTCATGCATTCTTACGCGTTAGAGAACTGACAGATCGTTCAGAACAAGACTGAAATAGCAATGTTCTTTAATACAACGATGTCTCCTTATCCGATCAATCTGGCCCGTTACAAAGCATGCACATTATTACCCGCAACTTCAAGCACAACATATCCCATAAATCAGTTCATTTGTTTATACTGATCATATTAGATATTGTCCAGCTCAAGCAATCCGTGCTTATTTTCGGTTACATATTTCACATCCGAGGCCGGGCCCCTGTTCCAATTTCCAGAGGATGCGACCGTTTTAGCTGCCTATTTCTCAGCTCATTCTCTTTAATCGGCATTGACCCTCTTTAATAGGCCATAGCTTTCGCATTGGCGCCGCCACTTCATGTTCAGCAGCAGTAATCTCGAATAACATATTCAAAAATGTGCAGATGGAAGTCTAACGCTATATTAATATGGCACATTTCACTTAGTAGTCATGCATTGTCCAGTCAGGGGTTTCGTTTTACGATAGCCCCAACGAATTTATTGCATATATAAGGATCTCGTCCAACTTGACCCAGTTTGGCAAAGGTCAGTCAGGGGCTGCCGTGCCATCTGAGTCAGTTATATATGATTATTTTCTAATATTTACTGTATACTTGACACCAAGAAGATTTTTTTTTTTCAAATTTCGGATCGAAAATTCGTCAAAAAATGGCCATATTTTGGTTCTGGTGTAGCTGTAACGTCATTATGGCGACCATCTTGGATTATTTTGCATTTCTCGCTAAACCTTTGTCTACACAATTAGTGTGAAATTTTCAAACTCTTACCCCGAAGGATGGCGAATATATGATGTTTTGAAAGTCGTTGGGATAAAAATTGCCATTTATAGGCCCAAAATGACCGCGAGCCCCTAATGGACCACATATTGCCTTCTGGGCCTCGAAATCGGGTGCACCCCTTCTGATATTGTTCTCGGTGCCTCTGTCGACACGTGTGCCAAATTTGGTGATTTATTCCACTCTGTCACGATAAAGTGAAAATCTGGCCTTAAGCCACCGGACTAAAGGAACCGCCTCATAACAAGCACCGATACGATGCGCCATGCTGCACAATTGTAGGTAACAATTCAGATAACATGCAGTCAATGTGGGTGTAGCTGGATGTATTGCGATGCAAATCCTTTGATCACACCGCCATAGTGAAATTTGTGAATATAACCTCCCAGATTTCACCACTCGATACTGTAGAATGTACTCGACTGGCCAACGATGGTCCTGAACTAAATGGATGACAACATCCTACCCGCATTCAAGTCTGCTTTCGTTGGAAATCTCACGGATTTCATAGACTATTGTTTGATTATTGAGGCATTACATATGGTTAACTGTGTAGATTCGCCTACATATTTGCAACATGCATGACCAGTTACAATACTCGGCTATGCATGTGGTTCCGTTAAATACATGTTATAAATATGGATATGTATGTTCCTCTCAACGACATCAAAAGGATCAAGAGTAATTCTTGCGATGTTCTGTAGATACCGCTTTACAACGTGATTTGACGTTAGCAGATGCAACAATGGTCGACTACCTGCACATGATGTAATATCTCTGCCAAGCCATCTGATAGAAATTAATGAGTTGTGTTCACAGTCGGATGTAAGACACGGTTCATGATAAATTCGAAAAAAATATTTTTAGAGTGCAAGTTCTTATTCAGAACACTAGCCCGAAAACATCGGCTAAGGGGTCACGTCCAATCGATCGAGACGGTTTCTCGATAAACGAGTAAAACCGATAAATATCTCGTCTCGAAGGGTCCCGGTTTATCTCTATCGATTGTTGTCCCGGTTTGGTCCCGGTTTTCTCTCGAAGCGCAAGACCATCTCGATCCTCCTCGAAATAACTTGACATGCTTCGAGAATAGAATCGAGATGCTATCAAATGCAAGTTTGAATCATTCGGAAGGCTTATGCTCGGTATATATATAGTCTGTGGCAGCGAGATTAATCTCGGCGAATACCGAAGCATTTAAGTGAATTAATTAGACCGAACATGAATCATTTAATATTATTTTGTTATTCCGTCTACAGATCTTAGTCGCATACTTGCTCAGACAGCGCAATTTCTCTAAACGGTATAAATGTAAAGAAAGAAACATTTTATTTTGAACCTGTTTTTTAGAATTTGAATCACTTTATAAGATACGTCCAGGAACTGCGAATTGAAATAAATTATGCAAGTCTAGAATAAAATTCCATATGTTCCTCTGAAAGTTCATCAGAATGGGATATCTTTATCGTATGAGATTTTCACCGTATTCAGAAATAAAGACTACGAAGATCACAGGCATGGTAATTCAATGTAAACCGGAGAATAAGATTGAACATAAAGGCTCGATCGAAGTTTTCAGACAAACAAAAGCCTGGTATCGTTTATAGTTAAATGTATGTAAGCGTTGGTATAAAGCCTGATTGCCCTCTGAATTGGGCGGTAATTATTCCATTATTCCATTATTTGATTAATTCCCCGGACACATGAAATCAGAAATAAATAATAGAACATGAGTATATTATTAAACCCCCGCCAACAGTGCTGTTTCAGTTTTTTCATTCAAATAAATTAACCCCTCTCCCTTCTTGTTTCAAGCCGACCCACTGTGGCGTGAATTATCAACACCTCTACTTCCGATTGCCAGTATTTCCGCTAACCACTTCCGGACAAGCTTATGTCAGAAATAAACGTTGTTGATATAATCTCTTTATTTGAACTATATAAGAAGACAGTAATTCTAAAAAAATGGAATCTGCAATGAATACTACCAAATTCTAAAACAAATTACACACCTAGGTAATACACCGGTCAAACTCTTAACATAGCTTTCATTTTTCGATTGAAACGATCCATGTTTGATCCCAAAATATTTTATAGATCAAAAATTAATGCATGCTTCCATACCATTATTATTCAGATCAAATCCAGTTGATGTGTCATTTATTCCGCAACGGATACTAGTCAGATAAACTATCAATTATTGATGTGAGAGAAGTTCCCTAAATTATATATGTATACTTTATATATAGATAATGCAAGTTTTCGTTCAATTAAATTCGCGAAATATCAGGGCATAGACATATCGATTAAACGATGAATAACATTGACAAAATCTTTAAAACATCCGTTTTTCTGCATTATATTTTGGCCCCGATATACATAGGCGATACAAATAAGATACCAGCGCAAAACTCTAACCGCCTGAGAAGATAGATAGTACAAATTAACGGCAACAAAACACGGACATAGTGAAACCGGGACCCCCTTCGAGATTACCGTTCAATTTCGTAACCATCTCGAAAACCGGGACGTTTCGATCGAGATAGAACCGGGAGCAAATCGTGAGACATCGCCAGGGGTCCCGGTTCTGCCCTCCCGGTTTCAGCCGAGAAATTTCTCGATCCATCTCGAAGGCATCGAGAAAGTGCCTCGATTAATTGGACGTGACCCCTAAGGAGTCTAATTTACTTTGCATTGATTGTTGTTCCTGGACCGGACCCCTACGCCGGAATTGCGTTAACAGACTTAAACGGAAAGAAACAAATAGAACATCAGTCGCTCGAGATCTTTCATTGCACTCGACGTGGGGAATTGAGACAGTCACGACAACCACTTACGGACTCCATTACTTAGACGGAATCTGCCTTCAAACACGGATTTTGTCAACAAAATCCTCGTGTTTCTCACAGTTGAGCATCTCGTGTTTCTCACAGTTGGCATGGACATGCGCAGAATGCTCACATCATCTGAAATTGATCCTTGTCGGTTGTAAACCAATAACTGAGTGTGTTTATTCACGTGATCAGAAAGGTCACGATATAAAAATAGCGTGCGTCATATTATTACAAAATGTTTAAAAGGCGCCAAAATGAGGAAATCAGTCGATGTTTTCTGCACACATTTGATCACATTTTGTTAGCATCAAAACAGACACTACCGTTTAATCGTTTTCTTCGGCGAAAGATTGCTCAGAAGCACGCTGCGGAAGGCCTGCTTTAATTGACACATTTTAACCTGCCTTTACACTGAGCTGTGATAGGAGATGCCACGTCCCCTTAACCAAAATACACCTATCACAGCTGGAGTTTCTGAGTTATCAGAACACCAGTCTTTTGACCGCTTCTCTCTTCTCTCGTGCTGTGTGATCATGTGATCAGTTTGCTAGCTCCTTCCCACCTCCAAGATATGCTACATGTGTTAAATGCCGTGATTTTCATCTGACGACGATACAGCTCACCAATCCCCAGTGTACGAGTTGTCACAGCGACACAGCTCACCAACTACCAATATACGAGTTGTCAGAGCATTTCCATCATAGTTCTCTAGATTTGTATCTAAAACCGCTTATGCCGGTGCTAGGGGCCGTGTGGTCAGATCATCCAAGTAGCCACATGAACAGGTACAATAAAAGCGTACCTGAGATAGTACAGCACATATCACGAATCGTTAGATTCTTGGTATGTGCTTTAGAATAGGTTAACCAGAAGACTATACTGTGAAGTCATGTGGCTCTGTCAGTATGTCGGCACGCCTTCCCAATTCCCTTATATGCGTTGTAATTTCATAATTAGAGTGCGTCTGTGCCACTTCCATGATGTTCGTCGAGGAACAGTGGTCGATCGTTTGTGTACCTCGATGTGGAATTATGGCGATAAGATAAATATTTCAGACTCTTCCTATCAACATTCGCGTCAATCATGTACACATCAATATCATTTACGCTTGACATTATATTTGCAGGTCTCATCGATTGCAAGTGAAATAAGAGCACATAAAAAAAACAGTTGGGATAACTTGCGTGAGGAAGGAGAAAGTTGTGTGATATTATGATCTGTATCGCGAGCTGTTGTCGTCGCTATTTCGTTTGATCTCGATGAGGGACGTCAGCGAACTTATTGCTGGGCAATTAGTTTAGCATAGCAATCCTAACTGAGCCTCCTAAATCCTGAAAGGTTTGTTCAATCAAATGCTTTGACCTTTCCTGATCAGACCCAGTTGCGGCCATGGCTGTCGTATGTTTTCAGTTCCGACTGTGAAAAATCTACTTTTATTAGTTACCATGTTTTTTCACAAAGAATAGTCCACGGGGAGAAAAACAAAAAGAGCTAATATTTTAGTGTATGTTATTTAAGTCAGATGTAAGAGACAGTTCAATATTCATGGAGTGCACATTCTTTTTCGGAACACCAAACTGTTGTCCGCTTCTCTCTCGCAGGAAACCATCTCGTGTTGCTCGATCGTGTGACTTGTTAGTCTGCCGGTACTTCCCCACCTCCAAGACATGCCATTTCCTAATTAGAGTGCTTCTGTGCCACTTTCATGATGCTCGTCGAGGAACAGTGGTCGATCGCTTGTGTACTTTGATGTGGCATTATGGTGATAAAATAAATATTTCAGCCTGCTTCTATCAACAATCGCAATCCTGTACACGTCAGTATCCTTTACACTTGAAATCTTATTTACGGGTCTCATCAACTGCAAGCGAATTAAGAACCCATAAAATAAATGACAGTCACAACCCATGGTAATTTTCCTGAGGAAGGAGAAGGTTATGTAATATCCTGATTTGTAGGGGAAGCTGTTGGTTAGATGTCCTTCCTATTTCGTTTGATCTCGAGGAAGGACGTCAGTGGGCTTATTGCCGGACGATTAGTTCAGCATGTCGATCCTAACTGAGCCTCCTAAAACCGCAATGCTTTGATTAATCGAATGCTCTAACCTTTCCTGATAAAACCCAATTTCGACCATGTCTGTCCTGTGTCTTTAGGTCCGACTGCAAAAAAAATCTGCTTTTATTAGTTCTCTCGTGTATTTTCTCCAAGAATAGTCCAAGGAAAAATGCCAAAGAGAAGCCAAAGTTCTAATCCTAAAACTGCAAATATACTACAGTGAAGCTAAGAAGGTTTGTCGCTGTCCGAAATGTAAAATTAGGTCTACCACTAGGATTAATTATACCGCCTGCAAGACGAAGCGACCACTCGAAATTCAGTATTCCCGACTCTGATCGACTGTAATGTTTTGGATTGTATGGGCCGGTCCATTTTTCAAAACCAGATGTTAAACTCAATAGATTCAGCCTTCACTTATTATTTTGAAGGACTTCAGACATAAGAGTTCTGTAGACTGCCATTTCAGAAAATTCTCGAATTTAAAGATGCAACACGCTGTGTTCTGGTGCATTCTGATATAAAGGTTACGGTATCACATTTGTCATTCTCTCCGGAAAACATAAAGCGATTGTCTAATGTTTATATTATTCTGCTCAAATTGTTGGAGAATTTCGGCCTCGTTCCCCCCTCCAACTCACACACAACCTAGGCTCCGCTGTGCTTGAATGATGCCTGCAAGACATTACGATGTTTCCAATATGAAATCCGTATCGCTGATCAGTATTTATGATTACAACGTAGACCTGGATAAGCATGCAGACACGTAGACCTGCACGGTTACACACTTGAACTGGTTAGACATGTAGACTTTACGGGTCTCATTGATAAGTAGGGAATTAGAAAAACAGATAAATGGCAGTCCCAACCCATCCTTATAGGCGAGAGGAAGGAGTCAGTTGTGTAATATTGTGACTGCCATGGCGTGCTGTTCTTCAGATCTCGTCTCTATTTCCTCTGATCTCGAGGATGGACGTCAGTGGGCTTATTGTCGGACAATAAGTGTAGCATGGCGATCCTGACTGAGCCTGAGGAAACAAGTTTCAGAACTGATATAATCTCAGTAGTGTTCCGTCTGGCGTTCATAATCGAAAGAGAGAAAACATCCCATAGAAAATTGTTTGATACGAAATAGCAACAACCAAGTAGCAGCAATTGTATATAACGACCAAGTTGAGAGCTAACGGTTGTTAATATTAGACACAATACGCCGTAGACATTTTTTACGCGAATTGAAATAACACATAAAACGATGATACAAGACGATACAGTCTGCTCGAAAATAAAAAAGCTCTGATAAGCTAGTTTCGATCAAAGCGAGAATTTAATAGTGTATACCGTGTAATCCTATTACATAATTGATCAAATACACCATGTCTTTGTGATAATGTTGACTCCAGTCACTTCTACCACTTTTCTACTTCAGCTCCAACAATTCAATCAGGGTTACAGACGACACATGCACTGTCTTCATCGTCATTATTATGATTGGATCGGTGAGATCGTGAAATGTTTCAATTGGCATATAAAGTCTTTCTTCAGTATATCAGATTCATAACTGAAATGCCAATTGCAGGTTCATGAGATGCGCCCACATGACCATCTACAATACAATCGTGGCTGATGTATAGAAATACCATACCATTAGAGCGTCCCTTTGAAGATCCATGTGATGGCCTTCCTCTGTACATTGTCTATACGTATATTAACTCTATCTGGCCTGGCGAAGTCCAGGCCTTGGAGACGGGGGAAATTCGACTCCCTAAATATTTTTCTATCCTCTTGAGGTAGGAGTCTGGAACTTACCACACTAAACTTCTGTGTACCAGATATACTAGAAAATATATGGCCAACATGAAAACGCCGCAGTGACGTCATTTTCAAAAAAGGCATTTTTTGAACGATTTTTCGAATTTCCTCGCAAAATCTACATCATAAATTAGTAAATAATAATCTGATGGAAAATAAATAGCGTTTGCTCACCTTTCCTCACAGAAAATCAGAAATTATGAAGAAAAATGACGAAAACATTCCTTTTCTGGTGCACCACATGGCCGTCCTCTTGAATATACCCATGATCCTCTGCTTGATGGTTACGCGAAATATGCTCAAAATGACGTCAATATGATAAAATACAAAGTCTCAACACTCAAGTTTTTGTCGTTCCGGACATTGGGTAGGCATGGTATGGGGAGCACTTTATGCCCACCTGTTGTTTTTTTTTGTTCACCGGAACCACAAAAGCTTGAGAACTGATACTCCGTGATTTTGTAGTTTATCATATTGGAGTCATTTTGAAGCTATTTGCATAACCCTAAAGCAAGGGATCATGGTTAAATTCAAAATGGCGACCATGTGAGGCACCAGAAAAGGTGATATTTCCGAGGAAAAGTTGACACAATTTATTTTATTTCAAATGTGATTATTATGTACTAATTTATCATGTAGTTTTTTTGTGTGAAGAAAATACATAAATGAAAAATTCGTAAAATCGTCCAATGAATTTCTTCTTTCAAAATGACGTTACTGTGACGTCATTATGGTGGTCATCTTGGATTTGTTTATACATTTTGTAAAGTTTGACCCCCAAGATATAGTTTGGTGAGCTTCAGCACTCCAGCCTTATGGATAGCGAAAATATATAGGGGCACTTCGCCCAGTATAGATAGGGTTAATTTGCTCGTTTGCTCGTGGTCATGCTCCACGGTCCATACTTCATGTAAGGTTCACGGGACAAAGCATACAATAGTCAAGTCTGTGGGCATCAATGAGTCTAGACCCAGGGCTTTTCAGCCACAGTCAAAGCGTGACTGAGATACATCATACGCAAGATGACGACTTTACAGCTGAACTCATATTGATTAAGAATGCTGATCAGCGATACAGAATTGATATTTTTGAAACATCATGTCTTGCCAGCATCATTGAAGACTGTTGATCGCTTTCCTCTTATTGGCCCATTTTTATGTATACTATGATTTGTTTTTTATTTGCCTTGGAACTAATATTTTATATTAGTCCTGTTTCGCGAGGCAGGCGGTCGTGGACGATGTTGTTTCCGCCTCATCAGACGTCTTTGTGGTGTTCTACTGCAGGCAGAATATCTACGTGTGGGGTAAAATGATTCCTTATCAAATAAGCCGTTTAATTTCCCCACCTACATTCCATGTTCCCTCGAACGGGTGTTGCTTTAAAAGGTGCCGGAGTGTAATCGAGGTCACGATCCTCGTGGTAAGCTATTGTGTCTAGGACCCGGGTTCACATAATTTAGATTCAGAAAGGTTGATTCACACTGAAAGATAATGCACCGTTTAGCAGAATCCCCGTGAATCCGCTATGCTAGAAAGCTTGGTTCAAAGTCCCGTCTATTAGAAGCGAATTAAATGTGACAATGAAGTGATTGGCTGCAACAATTTATGGTGAGATGAAGGAGAAAGTTGCATAATAATATAAGTAGCACAGCGATCTACTCTTTTAGATCGATTTCTATTTCGTCTGATCTTGAGAGACGACGCCAATAAGATCAACATGGCGATCGCAAAGGTTTGATTAACCTTTGTCGATAAGACCAATTACAAGCGTCTAGTCCGTCATTCATAATCCAGCCGTCGTCCATTAGAGAATATCCGCGTCCATAATCCAAAGACCTATTCCATTTCCATATAACAGTATTAGCACCAAATTCAAAAAGACAAAAAGTATACATAAACATAGGCTTGTTTCCTGCAAGAGAGAAGCGGTCAACAATTTTCAATGATGCCGGCAAGACATCATGATGTTCCAAAATATCAAATCCGTATCGCTGATCAGTATTCTTAATCCATAATATTCGTTATAGAGTCGTCATCTAACTTTTCTGTCTTATTTCTTTATTTCTGAGATTCGATGTCCCTCAGTGAGGGAAAAGAAAAATAACTGATTAATTAGCTCCCTTTGACTGCTCTCCGCATAAAGCGCATGGTAAGAGTTTTGGTGCAGCATTTGCTTAAAGATACACGAAAATCTTCCGTATTTCTCATTGGAACTGCGCTTTATCTCTAGAACCTTGATATTTATAGTTTCACAACCAAATCGATGATTCTGATGGTGTCAGCATACCAGGTATCCCAAGCTCTCGAGAGACGTCCATTGTTCTGTATACAAAAATGGACAATTATCTGAAAGAAAAACTTTCAACTAAAAGGTGACTTCCTCTTAAGATGATAAATATGTGTTCATTTCACTTCCCTCCTGGCGCCATGCACGTCACCAACACCGCGGATATCTATCGATTCTCAAAGGAACCGCCTCATAACAAGCACCGATACGATGCCCCATGCTGCGTAATTGAAGGTAACAATTCAGATAACATGCAGTCAATGTGGGTGTAGCTGGATGTATTGCGATGCAAATCCTTTGATCACACCGCCATAGTGAAATTTGTGAATATAACCTCCCAGATTTCACCACTCGATACTGTAGAATGTACTCGACTGGCCAACGATGGTCCTGAACTAAATGGATGACAACATCCTACCCGCATTCAAGTCTGCTTTCGTTGGAAATCTCACGGATTTCATAGACTATTGTTTGATTATTGAGGCATTACATATGGTTAACTGTGTAGATTCGCCTACATATTTGCAACATGCATGACCAGTTACAATACTCGGGTTATGCATGTGGTTCCGTTAAATACATGTTATAAATATGGATATGTATGTTCCTCTCAACGACATCAAAAGGATCAAGAGTAATTCTTGCGATGTTCTGTAGATACCGCTTTACAACGTGATTTGACGTTAGCAGATGCAACAATGGTCGACCACCTGCACATGATGTAATATCTCTGCCAAGCCATCTGATAGAAATTAATGAGCTGTGTTCACAGTCGGATGTAAGACACGGTTCATGATAAATTCGAACAAAATATTTTTAGAGTGCAAGTTCTTATTCAGAACACTAGGCCGAAAACATCGGCTAAGGAGTCTAATTTACTTTGCATTGATTGTTGTTCCTGGACCGGACTCCTACGCCGGAATTGCCTTAACAGACTTAAACGAAAAGAAACAAATAGAACATCAGTCGCTCGAGATCTTTCATTGCACTCGACGTGGGGAATTGAGACAGAGTCACGACAACCACCTACGGACTCCATTACTTAGATGGAATCTGCCTTCAAACACGGATTTTATCAACAAAATCCTCGTGTTTCTCACAGTTGAGCATCTCGTGTTTCTCACAGTTGGCATGGACATGCGCAGAATGCTCACATCATCTGAAATTGATCCTTGTCGGTTGTAAACCAATAACAGCGTGTGTTTATTCACGTGATCAGAAAGGTCACGATATAAAAATAGCGTGCGTCATATTATTACAAAATGTTTAAAAGGCGCCAAAATGGGGAAATCAGTCGATGTTTCCTGCACACATTTGATCACATTTTGTTAGCATCAAAACAGTCACTCCCGTTTAATGGTTTTCTTCGGCGAAAGATTGCTCAGAAGCACGCTGCGGAAGGCCTGCTTTAATTGACACATTTTGACCTGCCTTTACTCTGAGCTGTGATAGGAGATGCCACGCCCCCTTAACCAAAATACACCTATCACAGCTGGAGTTTCTGAGTTATCAGAACACCAGTCTTTTGACCGCTTCTCTCTTCTCTCGTGTTGTGTGATCATGTGATCAGTTTGCTAGCTCCTTCCCACCTCCAAGGTATGTTAAATGTGTTAAATGCCGTGATTTTCATCTGGCGACGATACAGCTCACCAATCCCCAGTGTACGAGTTGTCACAGCGACACAGCTCATCAACTACCAATATACGAGTTGTCAGAGCATTTCCATCATAGCTCTCTAGATTTGTATCTAAAACCGCTTATGCCGGTGCTAGGGGCCGTGTGGTCAGATCATCCAAGTTGCCACATGAACAGGTACAATAAAAGCGTACCTAAGATAGTACAACACATATCACGAATCGTTAGATTCTTGGTATGTGCTTTAGAATAGGTTAACCAGAAGACTATACTGTGAAGTCATGTGGCTCTGCCAGTATGTCGGCACCCCTTCCCAATTCCCTTATATGCGTTGTAATTTCATAATTAGAGTGCGTCTGTGCCACTTCCATGATGTTCGTCGAGGAACAGTGGTCGATCGTTTGTGTACCTCGATGTGGAATTATGGCGATAAGATAAATATTTCAGACTCTTCCTATCAACATTCGCGTCAATCATGTACACATCAATATCGTTTACGCATGACATTATATTTACAGGTCTCATCGATTGCAAGTGAAATAAGAGCACATAAAAAAAACAGTTGGGATAACTTGCGTGAGGAAGGAGAAAGTTGTGTGATATTATGATCTGTATCGCGAGCTGTTGTCGTCGCTATTTCGTTTGATCTCGATGAGGGACGTCAGTGAACTTATTGCTGGGCAATTAGTTTAGCATAGCAATCCTAATTGAGCTTCCTAAATCCTGAAAGGTTTGTTCAATCAAATGCTTTGACCTTTCCTGATCAGACCCAGTTGCGGCCATGGCTGTCGTATGTTTTCAGTTCCGACTGTGAAAAATCTACTTTTATTAGTTACCACGTTTTTTCACAAAGAATAGTTCACGGGGAGAAAAACAAAAAAAACTAATATTTTAGTGTATGTTATTTAAGTCAGATGTAAGAGACAGTTCAATATTCATGGAGTGCACATTCTTTTTCGGAACACCAAACTGTTGTCCGCTTCTCTCTCGCAGGAAACCATCTCATGTTGCTCGATCGTGTGACTTGTTAGTCTGCCGGTACTTCCCCACCTCCAAGACATACCATTTCCTAATTAGAGTGCTTCTGTGCCACTTTCATGATGCTCGTCGAGGAACAGTGGTCGATCGCTTGTGTACTTTGATGTGGCATTATGGTGATAAAATAAATATTTCAGCCTGCTTCTATCAACAATCGCAATCCTGTACACGTCAGTATCCTTTACACTTGAAATCTTATTTACGGGTCTCATCAACTGCAAGCGAATTAAGAACCCATAAAATAAATGACAGTCACAACCCATGGTAATTTTCCTGAGGAAGGAGAAGGTTATGTAATATCCTGATTTGTAGGGGAAGCTGTTGGTTAGATGTCCTTCCTATTTCGTTTGATCTCGAGGAAGGACGTCATTGGGCTTATTGTCGGACGATTAGTTCAGCATGTCGATCCTAACTGAGCCTCCTAAAACCGCAATGCTTTGATTAATCGAATGCTCTAACCTTTCCTGATAAAACCCAATTTCGACCATGTCTGTCCTGTGTCTTTAGGTCCGACTGCAAAAAAAATCTGCTTTTATTAGTTCTCTCGTGTATTTTCTCCAAGAATAGTCCAAGGAAAAATGCCAAAGAGAAGCCAAAGTTCTAATCCTAAAACTGCAAATATACTACAGTGAAGCTAAGAAGGTTTGTCGCTGTCCGAAATGTAAAATTAGGTCTACCACTAGGATTAATTATACCGCCTGCAAGACGAAGCGACCACTCGAAATTCAGTATTCCCGACTCTGATCGACTGTAATGTTTTGGATTGTATGGGCCGGTCCATTTTTCAAAACCAGATGTTAAACTCAATAGATTCAGCCTTCACTTATTATTTTCAAGGACTTCAGACATAAGAGTTCTGTAGACTGCCATTTCAGAAAATTCTCGAATTTAAAGATGCAACACGCTGTGTTCTGGTGCATTCTGATATAAAGGTTACGGTATCACATTTGTCATTCTCTCCGGAAAACATAAAGCGATTGTCTAATGTTTATATTATTCTGCTCAAATTGTTGGAGAATTTCGGCCTCGTTCCCCCCTCCAACTCACACACAACCTAGGCTCCGCTGTGCTTGAATGATGCCTGCAAGACATTACGATGTTTCCAATATGAAATCCGTATCGCTGATCAGTATTTATGATTACAACGTAGACCTGGATAAGCATGCAGACACGTAGACCTGCACGGTTACACACTTGAACTGGTTAGACATGTAGACTTTACGGGTCTCATTGATAATATAGTCTATGGGCTTACGTAATATTTTCCAGATTTGTCATTTTTTCGGGTAGATTCTTGGCACTCATGTCTAAACACATCTAGAAAGTTCGCTGATTAAGAAAAGAATGGGTGCCAGTTTTTGCATTAACATTTGGGACCTCCATTTTGAATTTCAAAATGGCCATCATCGAAAATCATTTTTAAACATAATTGCCAATTATTCATTCAAATGTCATCCAATATTTGTTTCATTTTATCTAAACTCTTATAAAGGGGCCAACCATTCATTGGAAACAAAATAAGAACATTATAAATACTCTAAATTAGCAAAAATCCAAGATGGTCACCAGATTTCAGGATTTGTTTACGTAGCCCCATATAGACCCATATAGTCCCATACTAGGGGTATAGGACCAATGTTTGTCCCACTGGGAAACGTACTTCTAGACATTTGCGGTATGGTTGTTTTGATTTGTTTTGTCTCGTCAAGACAAACATGATAGGAAGTGTCCCGGCACGAAACGGTGAAATTTTTGAAAAAAGTTTGAGGTCTGTCTATAGCCCCATATAGACCCATATACTGGGGTACAAGCCCAATGTATGTATAAATCCATACTGGGTGAACGTGTTGGAGTCTAGGTGAGTCCCTGGTGGTCCAATGGTGTCGTATGAGCTCTCATGCAGGAGCACTTGACTACACTAATAATTCGTACGTTGTCAATAATCGGCGCATGCGCAGCCTGGCCGTAGTATAGAAAGCAGGCATTTTTGGGGGTGTGTGTGGGTGTGTTTGGGTTAGAGATGGGCTATTCACGGTTCGAATGGGTCGTGTGAGGTATCCATGTGAAGCCTATGTAATGGAGCATTTGGTGGCGTGGATGTGGGGTAGAAATATGGTCATTCTGCGCATGCGCAGTCTGGCCGTAGTATAGAAAGCAGGCATTTTGGGGGGGTATGTGGGTGTGTGTTTGGGGTAGAGATGACCGCTATGGGTCCGAATGGGACGTGGAAGGTGTCAAAGTGAAGCTTGTGTGGGTTAGAGTCAGAATGGTGTGTTTTCAAATGCAAGTCGCGTCAATCTGCGCATGCGCAGTTGGTTGTAGTAAGTAAAGCGGCCATTTTGGGGCAGTGAAGGAAGGTATTTGGTGTAGAGAGGGACCATCCTTGGTCCGAATGCGTCGTGTGAGGTGTCATTTTGTAGCTCTTGGGGTGTAGACCCCAATTTGAGGGATGTTCACGTCATCTGTGACGTCATTGGTGACGTCATCAGTACGAGTAGTAGCCAAAGTGGACATTTTGGGGCAGTGAAAGGAAGGTATTTGGTGTAGAGAGGGACCATCCTTGGTCCGAATGCGTCGTATGAGGTGTCATATTGTAGCAACGCCCGCCAACGCCAAGCTTAACGCTTCAACGCCCTGGTGAAATAGCTCAGAAATTCTGATTTTCTAGATATTCCATGTAATTGTCACTAATTCTTCGAAATGCAGTGACGCCCGTCAACGCTTGTAGTTATGCCTTAACGCTCTAACATAACGCCTTGACGCCATGATATAGACCGGAGAGAGAACAACAACAACAACAAGGATGACACATGAGAGAACAACAACAACAAGAAGTTTTTTCATATAGTTTATTTTCCCCAATGTTACATCATACCCACGCTGGGGAGCCGCGTTGGGTATGTTTACAACTCAAAAAGACTCTTGCCCAATCAGAGGCCACCATTTGCATCTATCATATTCGTTCCTGTCCGTTAGATGTAGTCTTGTCCAATCAGAAGTCGCCATTTCAGCAAGTTCCATCTTCAGCCATGTTCGCTCTGAACCGTTTATTCTAATCATCGTCGGACAGGCCTGGATATTCTTCGGGCAGCATGTCCTGAAACAGTTGTTTGCGCATTCTGATCGCATTTTCCAGGGCCACGGTGGGTGGTAGCCCCATAGCCTCCTCCAAGTGACGCTTGGCCTTCATGATGGACCTGTGCGTGGGGTCGCCTTTCATTTCAAGCGGTAGTAAGGTATACTGTTCATAGATCGCCATGGCTGTTTTCCTGATGCGGGGGCACATTTGGGTGTACGTCTGTTGTAAATTATCCTCTCCGGCGTCCTCGATCGCTGCAGCGTAAGTATTGATAGCTGCTGTCAAAATACGATCCCAGAAGGTAGGTTCTGCCTCACTTTCCACGGACGTATGCTGACTATTTGAGGTCAAGCTCTCCGTATCACTAGATAGACTCTCAGCAGTCTCTGTATCAGCATCCCCCTCAACGGACTCCTCGGAGTCTTCAATCCCATGTATATTGTTCTGGTGTCGCATCATATCGTAATGTCTGGTGAACGTGCGCTCGCACTCAGAGCAAGTATAAGTCATGTTGACGGTTGAACGTCGACTGTGCGTGTTTTTGAAAATACGCTCGCTTTTATAGACAGTAACGCCCGTCAACGCTTAGCTTAACGCTTCAACGCCCTGGTGAATTAGCTCAGAAGCTCTGATTTCCATGGAATTGACACCAATTCATCGAAATGGAGCGACGCCCGTCAAAGCCCGTCGTTACGCCTTAACGCCCGTCTCAACGCCCGTCAACGCCCAGCTTAACGCTTCAACGTCCTGGTGAACTAGCTCAGAAGCTCTGATTTTCATGGAATTTATTTGGTTCACATTGGATATGCATTATTACATACTGTGAGCAGAAAATATTTGTCATATACCAGTAGTCCGTGAGCTACTGGGGCTCACCTTGCACCCCCCCCCCCCCACTACAGACCGAAACTATGTTTTTTATGTGCTTTAGGACATGTCAAATAAGAAACATTTTGTTAACAGTCGATAAACTGGGACTCACTACCCTTTTAATCACTTGGAAATTACTCCTGTGTTAATAAGTACAATTTTTGGTTTACCCCAAGGTTTTTGGGGTAGAGATGGACCATCCGTGGTCTAAATGGACCGTGTGGGGTGTCCCTCTGCATCTACATGCAGAGAGTTACAAGATGACACCCCACACGGTCCATTTAGACCACAGATGATCTATCTCTACCCCAAAAACCTTCCTCCGCATCCTCAAAATGCCTACTTTATCTACTACTCCTACTGATGTCACCAATGACATCACAGATCATGTGGAGATCCCTCAAGCCGTGGTCTACATACCGAGGGCTTCACTTTGACACCTCACCCGACGCATTCTAACCAAGAATGGTCCCTCAATCGCTCAAGCACACCCTCACGCACCCCAAAACGCCAGCTTTCGCTACTACTCCTACTTTTGTATGTATGGTCCCTGTGTGACGTCATACCCAACAAATAGTGATATTATCTTGTAAATATTCGATGCAGCAATCAATGCTGAATAATATGTGGCCAACATTATAAAGATTCGATAATAATTATGGAAGATAAGACTATTCTTGTAACCCTACCCCCTATTGTCACAAAAATTGTACTTATTAACACAGGAGTAATTTCGAAGTGATTAAAAGGGTAGCGAGTCCCAGTTTATCGACTGTTAACAAATTGTTTCTTATTTGACATGTCCTAAAGCACATAAAAACATAGTTTCGGTCTGTAGTGGGGGGTGCAAGGTGAGCCCTAGTAGCTCACGGACTACAGTAAGAAGTTGCACATTCATACCAATATTTCTTGATAATAACGTCGAAAACAGGTTAATATCCATGCAAACGAGTTCAGATGAACAGTTGTCTCAACTGTAATGCATTTCAAACCCAAACTATTTGCGCACATTTCGATTACATGTTTAAAATAATGTTGAATAACAAAAAATCATACAGATCGGCTAAAAAAAGGCGGCTATTTTGAAATTCAAAATGGAGGCCCTAAATGTTAATGCAAAAACTGGCACCCATTTTTTTCTTAATCAGTGATGTTTCTAGGTGTGCTTAAACATTGGTGCCAAGAATCTACCCAAAATTTAGCTTTTTTTACATAAGCCCACAGACTATAAGTAGGGAATTAGAAAAACAGATAAATGGCAGTCCCAACCCATCCTTATAGGCGAGAGGAAGGAGTCAGTTGTGTAATATTGTGACTGCCATGGCGTGCTGTTCTTCAGATCTCGTCTCTATTTCCTCTGATCTCGAGGATGGACGTCAGTGGGCTTATTGTCGGACAATAAGTGTAGCATGGCGATCCTGACTGAGCCTGAGGAAACAAGTTTCAGAACTGATATAATCTCAGTAGTGTTCCGTCTGGCGTTCATAATCGAAAGAGAGAAAACATCCCATAGAAAATTGTTTGATACGAAATAGCAACAACCAAGTAGCAGCAATTGTATATAACGACCAAGTTGAGAGCTAACGGTTGTTAATATTAGACACAATACGCCGTAGACATTTTTTACGCGAATTGAAATAACACATAAAACGATGATACAAGACGATACAGTCTGCTCGAAAATAAAAAAGCTCTGATAAGCTAGTTTCGATCAAAGCGAGAATTTAATAGTGTATACCGTGTAATCCTATTACATAATTGATCAAATACACCATGTCTTTGTGATAATGTTGACTCCAGTCACTTCTACCACTTTTCTACTTCAGCTCCAACAATTCAATCAGGGTTACAGACGACACATGCACTGTCTTCATCGTCATTATTATGATTGGATCGGTGAGATCGTGAAATGTTTCAATTGGCATATAAAGTCTTTCTTCAGTATATCAGATTCATAACTGAAATGCCAATTGCAGGTTCATGAGATGCGCCCACATGACCATCTACAATACAATCGTGGCTGATGTATAGAAATACCATACCATTAGAGCGTCCCTTTGAAGATCCATGTGATGGCCTTCCTCTGTACATTGTCTATACGTATATTAACTCTATCTGGCCTGGCGAAGTCCAGGCCTTGGAGACGGGGGAAATTCGACTCCCTAAATATTTTTCTATCCTCTTGAGGTAGGAGTCTGGAACTTACCACACTAAACTTCTGTGTACCAGATATACTAGAAAATATATGGCCAACATGAAAACGCCGCAGTGACGTCATTTTCAAAAAAGGCATTTTTTGAACGATTTTTCGAATTTCCTCGCAAAATCTACATGATAAATTAGTAAATAATAATCTGATGGAAAATAAATAGCGTTTGCTCACCTTTCCTCACAGAAAATCAGAAATTATGAAGAAAAATGACGAAAACATTCCTTTTCTGGTGCACCACATGGCCGTCCTCTTGAATATACCCATGATCCTCTGCTTGATGGTTACGCGAAATATGCTCAAAATGACGTCAATATGATAAAATACAAAGTCTCAACACTCAAGTTTTTGTCGTTCCGGAGATTGGGTAGGCATGGTATGGGGAGCACTTTATGCCCACCTGTTGTTTTTTTTTTGTTCACCGGAACCACAAAAGCTTGAGAACTGATACTCCGTGATTTTGTAGTTTATCATATTGGAGTCATTTTGAAGCTATTTGCATAACCCTAAAGCAAGGGATCATGGTTAAATTCAAAATGGCGACCATGTGAGGCACCAGAAAAGGTGATATTTTCGAGGAAAAGTTGACACAATTTATTTTATTTCAAATGTGATTATTATGTACTAATTTATCATGTAGTTTTTTTGTGTGAAGAAAATACATAAATGAAAAATTCGTAAAATCGTCCAATGAATTTCTTCTTTAAAAATGACGTTACTGTGACGTCATTATGGTGGTCATCTTGAATTTGTTTATACATTTTGTAAAGTTTGACCCCCAAGATATAGTTTGGTGAGCTTCAGCACTCCAGCCTTATGGATAGCGAAAATATATAGGGGCACTTCGCCCAGTATAGATAGAGTTAATTTGCTCGTTTGCTCGTGGTCATGCTCCACGGTCCATACTTCATGTAAGGTTCACGGGACAAAGCATACAATAGTCAAGTCTGTGGGCATCAATGAGTCTAGACCCAGGGCTTTTCAGCCACAGTCAAAGCGTGACTGAGATACATCATACCCAAATGGCGACTTTACAGCTGAACTCATAGTGATTAAGAATGCTGATCAGCGATACGGAATTGATATTTTTGAAACATCATGTCTTGCCAGCATCATTGAAGACTGTTGATCGCTTTCCTCTTATTGGCCCATTTTTATGTATACTATGATTTGTTTTTTATTTGCCTTGGAACTAATATTTTATATTAGTCCTGTTTCGCGAGGCAGGCGGTCATGGACGATGTTGTTTCCGGCTCATCAGACGTCTTTGTGGTGTTCTACTGCAGGCAGAATATCTACGTGTGGGGTAAAATGATTCCTTATCAAATAAGCCGTTTAATTTCCCCACCTACATTCCATGTTCCCTCGAACGGGTGTTGTTTTAAAAGGTGCCGGAGTGTAATCGAGGTCACGATCCTCGTGGTAAGCTATTGTGTCTAGGACCCGGGTTCACATAATTTAGATTCAGAAAGGTTGATTCACACTGAAAGATAATGCACCGTTTAGCAGAATCCCCGTGAATCCGCCATGCTAGAAAGCTTGGTTCAAAGTCCCGTCTATTAGAAGCGAATTAAATGTGACAATGAAGTGATTGGCTGCAACAATTTATGGTGAGATGAAGGAGAAAGTTGCATAATAATATAAGTAGCACAGCGAACTACTCTTTTAGATCGATTTCTATTTCGTCTGATCTTGAGAGACGACGGCAATAATTTGATTAACCTTTGCCGATAAGCTTTGTCGATAAGACCAAGATATGGCCTAACTTTTCTGTCTTATTTCTTTATTTCTGAGATTCGATGTCCCTCAGTGAGGGAAAAGAAAAATAACTGATTAATTAGCTCCCTTTGACTGCTCTCCGCATAAAGCGCGTGGTAAGAGTTTTGGTGCAGCATTTGCTTAAAGATACACGAAAATCTTCCGTATTTCTCATTGGAACTGCGCTTTATCTCTAGAACCTTGATAATTTCACAACCAAATCGATGATTCTGATGGTGTCAGCATACCAGGTATCCCAAGCTCTCGAGAGACGTCCATTGTTCTGTATACAAAAATGGACAATTATCTGAAAGAAAAACTTTCAACTAAAAGGTGACTTCCTCTTAAGATGATAAATATGTGTTCATTTCACTTCCCTCCTGGCGCCATGCACGTCACCAACACCGCGGATCTCTATCGATTCTCAAAGGAACCGCCTCATAACAAGCACCGATACGATGCGCCATGCTGCACAATTGTAGGTAACAATTCAGATAACATGCAGTCAATGTGGGTGTAGCTGGATGTATTGCGATGCAAATCCTTTGATCACACCGCCATAGTGAAATTTGTGAATATAACCTCCCAGATTTCACCACTCGATACTGTAGAATGTACTCGACTGGCCAACGATGGTCCTGAACTAAATGGATGACAACATCCTACCCGCATTCAAGTCTGCTTTCGTTGGAAATCTCACGGATTTCATAGACTATTGTTTGATTATTGAGGCATTACATATGGTTAACTGTGTAGATTCGCCTACATATTTGCAACATGCATGACCAGTTACAATACTCGGGTTATGCATGTGGTTCCGTTAAATACATGTTATAAATATGGATATGTATGTTCCTCTCAACGACATCAAAAGGATCAAGAGTAATTCTTGCGATGTTCTGTAGATACCGCTTTACAACGTGATTTGACGTTAGCAGATGCAACAATGGTCGACCACCTGCACATGATGTAATATCTCTGCCAAGCCATCTGATAGAAATTAATGAGCTGTGTTCACAGTCGGATGTAAGACACGGTTCATGATAAATTCGAACAAAATATTTTTAGAGTGCAAGTTCTTATTCAGAACACTAGGCCGAAAACATCGGCTAAGGAGTCTAATTTACTTTGCATTGATTGTTGTTCCTGGACCGGACTCCTACGCCGGAATTGCCTTAACAGACTTAAACGAAAAGAAACAAATAGAACATCAGTCGCTCGAGATCTTTCATTGCACTCGACGTGGGGAATTGAGACAGAGTCACGACAACCACCTACGGACTCCATTACTTAGATGGAATCTGCCTTCAAACACGGATTTTATCAACAAAATCCTCGTGTTTCTCACAGTTGAGCATCTCGTGTTTCTCACAGTTGGCATGGACATGCGCAGAATGCTCACATCATCTGAAATTGATCCTTGTCGGTTGTAAACCAATAACAGCGTGTGTTTATTCACGTGATCAGAAAGGTCACGATATAAAAATAGCGTGCGTCATATTATTACAAAATGTTTAAAAGGCGCCAAAATGGGGAAATCAGTCGATGTTTCCTGCACACATTTGATCACATTTTGTTAGCATCAAAACAGTCACTCCCGTTTAATGGTTTTCTTCGGCGAAAGATTGCTCAGAAGCACGCTGCGGAAGGCCTGCTTTAATTGACACATTTTGACCTGCCTTTACTCTGAGCTGTGATAGGAGATGCCACGCCCCCTTAACCAAAATACACCTATCACAGCTGGAGTTTCTGAGTTATCAGAACACCAGTCTTTTGACCGCTTCTCTCTTCTCTCGTGTTGTGTGATCATGTGATCAGTTTGCTAGCTCCTTCCCACCTCCAAGGTATGTTAAATGTGTTAAATGCCGTGATTTTCATCTGGCGACGATACAGCTCACCAATCCCCAGTGTACGAGTTGTCACAGCGACACAGCTCATCAACTACCAATATACGAGTTGTCAGAGCATTTCCATCATAGCTCTCTAGATTTGTATCTAAAACCGCTTATGCCGGTGCTAGGGGCCGTGTGGTCAGATCATCCAAGTTGCCACATGAACAGGTACAATAAAAGCGTACCTAAGATAGTACAACACATATCACGAATCGTTAGATTCTTGGTATGTGCTTTAGAATAGGTTAACCAGAAGACTATACTGTGAAGTCATGTGGCTCTGCCAGTATGTCGGCACCCCTTCCCAATTCCCTTATATGCGTTGTAATTTCATAATTAGAGTGCGTCTGTGCCACTTCCATGATGTTCGTCGAGGAACAGTGGTCGATCGTTTGTGTACCTCGATGTGGAATTATGGCGATAAGATAAATATTTCAGACTCTTCCTATCAACATTCGCGTCAATCATGTACACATCAATATCGTTTACGCATGACATTATATTTACAGGTCTCATCGATTGCAAGTGAAATAAGAGCACATAAAAAAAACAGTTGGGATAACTTGCGTGAGGAAGGAGAAAGTTGTGTGATATTATGATCTGTATCGCGAGCTGTTGTCGTCGCTATTTCGTTTGATCTCGATGAGGGACGTCAGTGAACTTATTGCTGGGCAATTAGTTTAGCATAGCAATCCTAATTGAGCTTCCTAAATCCTGAAAGGTTTGTTCAATCAAATGCTTTGACCTTTCCTGATCAGACCCAGTTGCGGCCATGGCTGTCGTATGTTTTCAGTTCCGACTGTGAAAAATCTACTTTTATTAGTTACCACGTTTTTTCACAAAGAATAGTTCACGGGGAGAAAAACAAAAAAAACTAATATTTTAGTGTATGTTATTTAAGTCAGATGTAAGAGACAGTTCAATATTCATGGAGTGCACATTCTTTTTCGGAACACCAAACTGTTGTCCGCTTCTCTCTCGCAGGAAACCATCTCATGTTGCTCGATCGTGTGACTTGTTAGTCTGCCGGTACTTCCCCACCTCCAAGACATACCATTTCCTAATTAGAGTGCTTCTGTGCCACTTTCATGATGCTCGTCGAGGAACAGTGGTCGATCGCTTGTGTACTTTGATGTGGCATTATGGTGATAAAATAAATATTTCAGCCTGCTTCTATCAACAATCGCAATCCTGTACACGTCAGTATCCTTTACACTTGAAATCTTATTTACGGGTCTCATCAACTGCAAGCGAATTAAGAACCCATAAAATAAATGACAGTCACAACCCATGGTAATTTTCCTGAGGAAGGAGAAGGTTATGTAATATCCTGATTTGTAGGGGAAGCTGTTGGTTAGATGTCCTTCCTATTTCGTTTGATCTCGAGGAAGGACGTCATTGGGCTTATTGTCGGACGATTAGTTCAGCATGTCGATCCTAACTGAGCCTCCTAAAACCGCAATGCTTTGATTAATCGAATGCTCTAACCTTTCCTGATAAAACCCAATTTCGACCATGTCTGTCCTGTGTCTTTAGGTCCGACTGCAAAAAAAATCTGCTTTTATTAGTTCTCTCGTGTATTTTCTCCAAGAATAGTCCAAGGAAAAATGCCAAAGAGAAGCCAAAGTTCTAATCCTAAAACTGCAAATATACTACAGTGAAGCTAAGAAGGTTTGTCGCTGTCCGAAATGTAAAATTAGGTCTACCACTAGGATTAATTATACCGCCTGCAAGACGAAGCGACCACTCGAAATTCAGTATTCCCGACTCTGATCGACTGTAATGTTTTGGATTGTATGGGCCGGTCCATTTTTCAAAACCAGATGTTAAACTCAATAGATTCAGCCTTCACTTATTATTTTCAAGGACTTCAGACATAAGAGTTCTGTAGACTGCCATTTCAGAAAATTCTCGAATTTAAAGATGCAACACGCTGTGTTCTGGTGCATTCTGATATAAAGGTTACGGTATCACATTTGTCATTCTCTCCGGAAAACATAAAGCGATTGTCTAATGTTTATATTATTCTGCTCAAATTGTTGGAGAATTTCGGCCTCGTTCCCCCCTCCAACTCACACACAACCTAGGCTCCGCTGTGCTTGAATGATGCCTGCAAGACATTACGATGTTTCCAATATGAAATCCGTATCGCTGATCAGTATTTATGATTACAACGTAGACCTGGATAAGCATGCAGACACGTAGACCTGCACGGTTACACACGTTGAACTGGTTAGACATGTAGACTTTACGGGTCTCATTGATAAGTAGGGAATTAGAAAAACAGATAAATGGCAGTCCCAACCCATCCTTATAGGCGAGAGGAAGGAGTCAGTTGTGTAATATTGTGACTGCCATGGCGTGCTGTTCTTCAGATCTCGTCTCTATTTCCTCTGATCTCGAGGATGGACGTCAGTGGGTTTATTGTCGGACAATAAGTGTAGCATGGCGATCCTGACTGAGCCTGAGGAAACAAGTTTCAGAACTGATATAATCTCAGTAGTGTTCCGTCTGGCGTCCATAATCGAAAGAGAGAAAACATCCCATAGAAAATTGTTTGATACGAAATAGCAACAACCAAGTAGCAGCAATTGTATATAACGACCAAGTTGAGAGCTAACGGTTGTTAATATTAGACACAATACGCCGTAGACATTTTTTACGCGAATTGAAATAACACATAAAACGATGATACAAGACGATACAGTCTGCTCGAAAATAAAAAAGCTCTGATAAGCTAGTTTCGATCAAAGCGAGAATTTAATAGTGTATACCGTGTAATCCTATTACATAATTGATCAAATACACCATGTCTTTGTGATAATGTTGACTCCAGTCACTTCTACCACTTTTCTACTTCAGCTCCAACAATTCAATCAGGGTTACAGACGACACATGCACTGTCTTCATCGTCATTATTATGATTGGATCGGTGAGATCGTGAAATGTTTCAATTGGCATATAAAGTCTTTCTTCAGTATATCAGATTCATAACTGAAATGCCAATTGCAGGTTCATGAGATGCGCCCACATGACCATCTACAATACAATCGTGGCTGATGTATAGAAATACCATACCATTAGAGCGTCCCTTTGAAGATCCATGTGATGGCCTTCCTCTGTACATTGTCTATACGTATATTAACTCTATCTGGCCTGGCGAAGTCCAGGCCTTGGAGACGGGGGAAATTCGACTCCCTAAATATTTTTCTATCCTCTTGAGGTAGGAGTCTGGAACTTACCACACTAAACTTCTGTGTACCAGATATACTAGAAAATATATGGCCAACATGAAAACGCCGCAGTGACGTCATTTTCAAAAAAGGCATTTTTTGAACGATTTTTCGAATTTCCTCGCAAAATCTACATCATAAATTAGTAAATAATAATCTGATGGAAAATAAATAGCGTTTGCTCACCTTTCCTCACAGAAAATCAGAAATTATGAAGAAAAATGACGAAAACATTCCTTTTCTGGTGCACCACATGGCCGTCCTCTTGAATATACCCATGATCCTCTGCTTGATGGTTACGCGAAATATGCTCAAAATGACGTCAATATGATAAAATACAAAGTCTCAACACTCAAGTTTTTGTCGTTCCGGAGATTGGGTAGGCATGGTATGGGGAGCACTTTATGCCCACCTGTTGTTTTTTTTTGTTCACCGGAACCACAAAAGCTTGAGAACTGATACTCCGTGATTTTGTAGTTTATCATATTGGAGTCATTTTGAAGCTATTTGCATAACCCTAAAGCAAGGGATCATGGTTAAATTCAAAATGGCGACCATGTGAGGCACCAGAAAAGGTGATATTTCCGAGGAAAAGTTGACACAATTCATTTTATTTCAAATGTGATTATTATGTACTAATTTATCATGTAGTTTTTTTGTGTGAAGAAAATACATAAATGACAAATTCGTAAAATCGTCCAATGAATTTCTTCTTTCAAAATGACGTTACTGTGACGTCATTATGGTGGTCATCTTGAATTTGTTTATACATTTTGTAAAGTTTGACCGCCAAGATATAGTTTGGTGAGCTTCAGCACTCCAGCCTTATGGATAGCGAAAATATATAGGGGCACTTCGCCCAGTATAGATAGGGTTAATTTGCTCGTTTGCTCGTGGTCATGCTCCACGGTCCATACTTCATGTAAGGTTCACGGGACAAAGCATACAATAGTCAAGTCTGTGGGCATCAATGAGTCTAGACCCAGGGCTTTTCAGCCACAGTCAAAGCGTGACTGAGATACATACCCAAGATGACGACTTTACAGCTGAACTCATATAGATTAAGAATGCTGATCAGCGATACGGAATTGATATTTTTGAAACATCATGTCTTGCCAGCATCATTGAAGACTGTTGATCGCTTTCCTCTTATTGGCCCATTTTTATGTATACTATGATTTGTTTTTTATTTCTTTTGGAACTAATATTTTATATTAGTCCTGTTTCGCGAGGCAGGCGGTCATGGACGATGTTGTTTCCGGCTCATCAGACGTCTTTGTGGTGTTCTACTGCAGGCAGAATATCTACGTGTGGGGTAAAATGATTCCTTATCAAATAAGCCGTTTAATTTCCCCACCTACATTCCATGTTCCCTCGAACGGGTGTTGTTTTAAAAGGTGCCGGAGTGTAATCGAGGTCACGATCCTCGTGGTAAGCTATTGTGTCTAGGACCCGGGTTCACATAATTTAGATTCAGAAAGGTTGATTCACACTGAAAGATAATGCACCGTTTAGCAGAATCCCCGTGAATCCGCCATGCTAGAAAGCTTGGTTCAAAGTCCCGTCTATTAGAAGCGAATTAAATGTGACAATGAAGTGATTGGCTGCAACAATTTATGGTGAGATGAAGGAGAAAGTTGCATAATAATATAAGTAGCACAGCGAACTACTCTTTTAGATCGATTTCTATTTCGTCTGATCTTGAGAGACGACGGCAATAATTTGATTAACCTTTGCCGATAAGCTTTGTCGATAAGACCAAGATATGGCCTAACTTTTCTGTCTTATTTCTTTATTTCTGAGATTCGATGTCCCTCAGTGAGGGAAAAGAAAAATAACTGATTAATTAGCTCCCTTTGACTGCTCTCCGCATAAAGCGCGTGGTAAGAGTTTTGGTGCAGCATTTGCTTAAAGATACACGAAAATCTTCCGTATTTCTCATTGGAACTGCGCTTTATCTCTAGAACCTTGATAATTTCACAACCAAATCGATGATTCTGATGGTGTCAGCATACCAGGTATCCCAAGCTCTCGAGAGACGTCCATTGTTCTGTATACAAAAATGGACAATTATCTGAAAGAAAAACTTTCAACTAAAAGGTGACTTCCTCTTAAGATGATAAATATGTGTTCATTTCACTTCCCTCCTGGCGCCATGCACGTCACCAACACCGCGGATCTCTATCGATTCTCAAAGGAACCGCCTCATAACAAGCACCGATACGATGCCCCATGCTGCGCAAATGTAGGTAACAATTCAGATAACATGTAGCTGGATTATTGCGATGCAAATCCTTTGATTACAACGCATATAAGGGAAGTGGGAAGAGGTGCCGACATACTGACAGAGCCACATGACTTCACAGTATAGTCCTCCGTTTAAGCTATTCTAAAGTACATACGAAGAATCTAACGATTCGTGTTGTATCTCAGGTACGATGAGATCACACCGCCATAGTGAAATTTGTGAATATAACTTCCCAGATTTCACCACTCGATACTGTAGAATGTACTCGATTGGCCAACGATGGTACTGAACTAAATGGATGACAACATCCTACCCGCATTCAAGACGGCTTTCGTTGGAAATCTCGGCAACGCTTTGGTGTAAGACTCACGAGATATAATTGACAAAGGATCTGCTGCAAGTTGTATTGTCAGTCTTTTGCCCAGGATATCACCTTTTCAATGGGAGGTCTTACACCAAAGCCTTGCCGAAATCTCAAGGATTTCTTAGAAGATTTGTTTGACTACTGAGGCGTTACACGTGGTTAATGTGTAGATTCGCCTATATATTTGCAACATGCATGGTCAATTACAATACTCGGTTATGCATGTGTTTCCGTTAAATACATGTTATACATATGGATATGTATGTTCCTCTCAAAGACATCAAAATGATCAACAGTAATTCTTGTGATGTTCTGTAGATGCCGCTTTCCAACGTGACTTGACGTCAGCAAATGCAGCAATAGTCGACTACCTGTCCATGATGTGATAGCTCTGCCAAGCCATCTGGTAGAAATTAATGGGTTGTGTCACAGTCGGATGTAAGACACGGTTCATGATAAATTCGAAAAATATTTTTAGAGTGCATGTTATTATTCAGAACACTAGCCCGAAAACATCGGCTTAGGGGTCTAATTTACTTTGCATTGATTGTTGTTGTTGTTGGACCCCTAGCCGGAATTGCGGTAACACACTGAAACGGAAAGACACAAATAGAACATCAGTCGCTCGAGATCTTTCAATGCACTCGGCGTGGGGAATTGAGACAGAGTCACGATAACCACCTAAGGACTCCATTAAGTAGACGGAATCTGCCTTCAAACACAGATTTTGTCAAAACAATCCTCGTGTTTCTTCCTTCACAGTTGGCATGGACATGCGCAGAATGCTCACATCATCTGAAATTGATTCTTGTCGGTTGTAAACCAATAACTGCCTGTGTTTATTCACGTGATCAGAAAGGTCACGATATAAAAATAGCGTAGGTCATATTATTACAAAATGTTATTAAAAGGCGCCAAAATGGGAAAATCAGTCGATGTTTTCTCCACACATTTGATCACATTTTGTTAGCATCAAAACAGTCACTCCCCTTTGATCGTTTTCGTCGGCGAAAGATTGCGCAGAGGCACGCTGCTGAAGGCCTGCTTTTATTGACACATTTTGACCTGCCTTTACTCAGAGCTGTGATAGATGCCACGCCCCCTTAACCAAAATACACCTATCACAGCTGGAGTTTCTGAGTTATCAGAAGTCTTTTGACCGCTTCTTTCTTCTCGCGTGTTGCGCGATCATGTGATCAGGTTGCTGGCACCTTCCCACCTCCAAGGTATGCTATTTTTAGAGTGCTTCTGTGCCACCTCCATGATACTCGTCGAGGAATAGTGGTCGATCGTTTGTGTACCTCCATGTGGAATTATGGCGATAAGATAAATATTTCAGACTTCCTTTCCACACTCTCGGCAATAATATTTACGGGTCTCATCGATTGCAAGTGAAATAAGGAGAAAGTTGTGTGATATTATGATCTGTACGGCGAGCTGTTGTCGCTATTTCGTTTGATCTCAGCGAACTTATTGTCGGGCGAACGTATTGTCGGGCGAACTTATTGTCGGGCAATTAGTTCAGCATAGCGATCCTAACTGGCGACAAGATAAATATTTCGATCGGTTCCTATCAACAAGCGCAATCCTGTACACGTCAATATCATTTACACCTGAAATCTTATTTACGAGTCTCATCGATTGCAAGCGAATTAAGAACCCACAAAATAACTGACAGTCAAAATCCAGAGTAATTTGCTTGAGGAAGGGGAAAGTTGTGTAATATTATGATTTGTATGGCGAGCTGTTTGTTAGATGACCTTCCTATTTCTTTTGATCTCGAGGAAGGACGTCAGTGGGCTTATTGTCGGGCAATTAGTTTAGCATGGCGATCCTAACTGAGCCTCATAAAACCGCAATTGTTTGATTTATCGAATCCTTTAACCTTTCCTGATAAAATCAAATTTCGACCATGCCTGTCGTATGTCTTCAGGTCCGTCTGCAAAAAAAAATCTTCTTTTATTAGTTCTCTCTTTTTTTTCGAGAAGAATAGTCCAAGGGAAAATGCAAAGACGAAGCCAAAGTTTTAATGCTGAAACTTCAAATATACTACAGTGAAGGTAAGAAGGTTTGTTGCTGTCCGAAATGTAAAATCAGGTCTACCATTAGGATTATAATTATACAGCCTGCAAGACGAAGCGACCATTCGATATTCAGTATATCCGACTCCGATCGACTGTAATGTTTTGAATTGTATGGGAGGGTCCATTTTTCAAAACTAAATGTTAAACGCAATAGATTCAGCCTTGACTTATTATTTTCAAGGACTTAAGACATAAGAGTTCTGTAGACGGTCGTTTCAGAAAACTCTCGAAGTTAAAGACGCAACACACTGTGTTCTGGTGCATTCTGATAGAAGGGTTACGGTATCACATTTGTCATTCTCTCCGGAAAACAAAAAGCTATTGTCTAATGTTTATATTTTTCTGCTCCAATTGTTGAAGAGATTCGGCCTCGCCCCCCATACACACAACCTAGTCTCCGCTGTGCATGAATGATGCCTGCAAGACATTACGATGTTTCCAATATGAAATCCGTATCGCTGATCAGTATTTCTGCATCCATACGATTTTCGTTAAAAGAAGTCGTTTTCAAGAGAATGTATCTCATTCACTCTTTGAGTGAGGACTGTTCATATGGACGCCATGAACATCTTGAGGTACATGAGTTCGTGCGACCACTAGCCCCGGGTTAAGCGAAATTGGACACAAGTTATGAAACTCGACGCCAAAGATCCTGCACGCTACGCTGGTATGTTTTGTTATCAGCGTAAGATATGTGTCTCCTAATTTGTGAAACTTTAGGGGAAGGCGTCTGCTTGTATTTTATCAATGAACTAAGGATAATTAGGACCTGATGAGGGATTGTGGTAGAGAGTCGCGATATCCAAGGTGGTTACATGTCAGTACTTTACGTGTTCTTTCGCATAAAGTTATTCCATAAGACATTTGGTGTTTTATCAATATCCACATAAATTATGATAACATCTGGTTATAAATAATAGTTGCACATATAGAGTCGGTTACAAATGTTACACAAGTAAACCCGGACAAAATAGACCTGGTTACACAAGCAGACCAAGTTACCTGTGCAGACCTGGTTACACACATAGAACAGATTACAACGTAGACCTGCACGGAAACAAAAAGATAAATGGCCGTCCTTATAGGCGAGATGGAAGAGAGAGTTGTGTAAAATTGTGATTTGCATGACGTGCTGTTCTTCAGAGATCGTCCCTTTTTCCTCTGATCTCGAGGATGGATGTCAATGGGCTTATTTTCGGACAATAAGTCTAGCATGGGAATCCTGACTCCGGCTCCTAAATCCCCAATCGTTTCATTATTGAATGCGTTAACCTTTCTGATAAGACCAAACTACAGCCATGTCTTTCATATGTCTCCCTATCCGACGTTCTAACTGTATATCATCCTCTTTTCTCTAAGATAACTGCAAAGGAACATCCAAATAAATGAACTTTATTGAATGTTTCTGTTTAAGTAAAGGCTGTAATTGCAAATTCCAACAGCGAATCTTGTAATATATACAATGTTGTCGCCTAAATGATCAGTCCGCGTAAACTTCTGAATTTAGCCGAGAATTAAGTCGATGGGGCATTCGAAATTTCGTTTACAATATTCGGTTGAGCATGTAAACCTGTCCATACATATCAAACCTGTGAATTTGGTTACATGTTTTCTGGATATGTACCCTGTTACACATGTAGATCTGTGTACGCATGTTGCACGCGTACAGATCCTGTGCTAGATCCTGCGTTAAATGTGACGATTTTAATCAACGTCACAGATCATAATTGCAGAAACTTATTAAACTGGGTTATACTCTAAGCGCCTCCATTCAAAGTTTCTCAAACTTGGCGATACATATCGCATGCTGATAGCAAAATACGAGCGCAGCGTGCAAGATCTATGGCGTTACGTTTCGTAACTTGGGTCTGTTTAACCGGGGGCTAGGGGCCGTATGAACCCATGTACTTCAAGATCCTCATGGTGCTCATATGAACAGTTACAATCAAAGCGTGACTGAAATACACCATTCTCTTTACAACGAATATAATATGGATTAAGAATACTAATCAGCGATACAGATTTAACATTTTTGGAACATCATGATGTCTTGCCGGCATCATTGAAAACTGTTGACCGCTTCTCTCTTGCAGGAAACTAGCCTATGTTTATGTGCACTATGATTGTCTTTTTGAATTTGGTGGTAATGCTGTTATATGGAATATGGAAAAGTTCTTTGGATTAAAGATGGTGGATATTCTTCAATGGACGATGGCTGAATTATGAATAACGGCCCAGAGGCTTAGAACGTGTAAACAAGAGAAAACAAGACAAGAGGATCATGTAGACATATACTTGTCACACGGGTATATACACATTAGGACCTGATTACACATATACATGTGTACCTGGTTACACTTGTAGACTTGGTTAACAAATGCGGAGTTGGTTACACATACAGACCATATTATTAATTTTTTAATTCTAAAAATTCTGATAAACCCACCTTTGTCGCATATGTCTCCAGTTTCTATGTTCAGTGTCATTTGATGCGGGATAAAAATCTACATCTTGCAGGTCCCTCTCTCTTCTCAAAGAGAAGCTCAAAGGAACATGATTACACATGGAGGCCTTGCTACACACGCAAAACCAGGATACACATGTAGACCTGGTTGCACATGCAGATCTGGTTACACATGCAGACCTGGTTACACATGCAGATCTGGTTACACATGCAGACCTGGTTACACATGCAGGCCTTGTTACACATGCAGACCTGGCTACACATGCAGACCTAGTTACACCTGCAGGACCTGTTACACATGCGGACCTGGTTACAAATGCATGCCAGGTTACGTACACAAAACCTGGTTACTCATGCAGACCTGGTTGAACATGTAGGCCTGGTTACACATGCAGGCCTTGTTCGGTTACACACACAAACCTGGTTACACATGCAGACCTGGTTACACATGCACGGCTTGTTACACAGGCAAAAGCTGGATACGCATGCAGACCTCGTTACACATGTAGATCTGGTTATAACTGTAGATTGAGCGTAGAAATCGTAGATGTTGTTACACATAAGCCCAGTTGCACAAAGGCCGGATAATACATGCGGATTACACGCGTTTAATAAGTAGTAACAAATCGAAGAGCCGAACCCGGTAATTTGCATTTTAACATACACGTATGCTATCGGCGTTGGAGTGCTGCTGTGTCAATTTTACGATACTCGCGGAGGAGCACTTCCCGATCGACTGAGTAATGTGATATGAAAGTATGCTGGTAACAAAAAAATTCTGTTATTTCCTATCAACATTCGCTATTCTGTTCACTTCAATACCCTTTACACTTGTAATTTTGTTTGCGGATCTGGCTGATTGAAAGCGATTCAAAATCGCGAAGAAATAAATGGCAGACACAATGCATGGTAATTGGCGAGAGGAAGGAGAAAGTTGTGTAATACGATGATTTGTATGGCGAGCTGTTTTTTATACATCGTCCCTATTTCGTCTGATCTCGAGTAGGGACGTCAGGGGGCTTATTATCTGGCGATTAGTTTACCGCGGCGATTCTAGCTGAACATACAAAATCCGCATTGGTTTGATTGATTGAATACTTTAACATATTCTGATACGACAATATTATGGTCTCCTTGTCGAATTTCTTCAGATTCGACGTCCAATATCCTTTGATGTGGGACAAACTGTAAAAAAAACTGCTTTTATTGATTCCGTCTCTCCGTTCTCCAAGAGAAGCCGACGTGATGAAACCAAGGACACTGAGTATTTTTTTTTTAGGATATGCAGTAATAGCCCGTCATCCTGATAGAAATTGCACTCTTCCCCTAACACATTGGGATCAAAGTGCTTTCACGGCCGCATAGATGTTTTTGAGGCCGTTAGTGCAATTCGTATCCCAAGCTACAAGAAGGTCTTCAACTTAAGAGTTGCAGGGGCTCCATTCTTCACACAAAAAGATAATTCCCTGTAAAACCTTCAAAGAAAAGTGTTGTGGGTCTAGCGTTTTATTGAAGGAAATATGACTTTTGTTTCGAATTCCCTCGTCATTCCTTGCGGGAAAGTCTCGCCTGTTCCGTCGATTCCTATGAGAAAAGTCACAGAATAATGTACGGACTAACCATCATCCTCAGTCATGGTTCGTCTATCAAATCTGAGTCATGAAGGATAGCTTGTACACCACAACGAATCCCAGCCACTTCAATCGGAAATATTCCGGAGCGCGTTTCTGAACTTCTATGACCTCTCCGATCATGCCCATATTTGAACGAATTAAGCACCAGGCATTGTGTTGTATATTTCACCCCCTTCCGATTGGTTTGAAGTCAGTTGTGCATAACCCTGAATGTTTTGACTTAAGAGATGCCCCCATGTTGTTTCCCCTCTGACTTCAAAGAGTTTGTCCTCCAGATTTGTCTCCACATGAACTGGGCGTTCAGCTAAATAAGCCGAGATCCCGCTAAGGTTGCGTATTGCCCCAAAACACCGTCCTTTCATTGGCAGATATTTTAAACGGAGAGTCATAACTGTACAGCCCTAAACTGCCTGTAGGGCTCAATACGACGTACGGAGTATGCAGACCTGCATCATGGAGGATGGTAACCAGTTAAGTCAGTGGCATAGACATATCACAAACTCCAAGGTTTACCTGCCTGACGAGTGCATGTAACCTGACCTCCCCACGAAAACCAGTTCCATCGGTGGCACAATAAACAAAGGACTGGAATGCGAATGGAAACATTTACATTCGCTCTCTAACTCATGATTTTTGCGTGCTTTGGCGTGTATGGATACCACGGCCTATGTATCTCGCTTCGCGTTTATACCATGGGGTGCCCAGTGATAGCCAGGCACCAATAAATGCCCAAAGATTATTTGCGGCCGGCCACGTGCATCTGGAACACTACGGCAGTATCCCAAAGAACATAACAGCGAGCTGATATACTAAATGCGCATTTCTGGCAGATTTTTCGGTTAGATTTTACGATTTTTTGACTCATACGAAAAACACTACAGAATAAATTAGGAAATAATTATCTGATGTAAAATAAAATATTTTTTTTACACTATTGTTTAAAGAAGAAAAAACATGTGACCGCCCTATACCAATAGGTCATTGGCCCCAGTATGATAAGCTATAACGTCACAGAGTGTCAACCTATATTGTTTTATCGTATAGGAGGCTTTCAACCAATGAACATGAACTATAATTTTAACAAAATCGCGCTCTATCTCTGACTCGCGCACAGGGTGCAAAACAACGAAAGGGATGTTTCTGACAATTCCGAAAATAAAATGTTATTTTGAACATATTTTGACAAGAAGTGGAGTAGACCTTCTATATTCGAAATAAAGGATAAAATTAAGGGGCCACTATGTCTATTGTTGCATAATCTTCGATTTCGTTCTACTATCATGATTTTACCCTACCCTAATAAAAAAATAAAGTGGGGTTTACTATGCTTTTCTTTAAGACATTAGGGTGTCAAGGTGGCCAGCGCCGACATTGAGGCAAAATTACTATGATTTCGTCAACAGTTCAAGTCTAGTGACCTCTGCATGAATTGCACAGTCAGACAAGGAGACGAGAATCGGGTTGCGACATAGATCTATTCGTGATAGACTTTCTACTTCCTTGCAGCAGCTGCTGTGAAACGCTAAAGCATGAAATTGTACGATCTTACCATATTAATGTCTTCATCGAAACCCCCTTCAGCAAATCTGTAGCAAACCTGGCAAGTCATCTGAGCAATAATAATACAGATTGCAGTTAGTGAAAAACAGAAAGTAAAAACTCAGCCTTGATATAGAAAGACAGGTGTAAGAAGAAGTAGAAAAGATCATCTAAGGTTCATACTTTATGTAGGAATCACGAGACAATGCATACAATAGCCAAGTCTGGGGACAACAATGTGTCTAGGCCTGTGCCTTTTCAACGACACAAACACAAAGGACAATAGTTCCTACATGAAGTATCGACCTCATCTAAGAAGGAAAATAAATCGTTCTAATCTGCAGAGACCGAAATGGTACAATGAAGACGTACGAGAAAGTAAGAACAAGCCAAGCAAAGCTCAAAGATGCTAAAAAATGCCAGATCCAAAGCTTCAGCAAAACGCCAAAATGTCCTCAAACTAAAAAATCTACCTTTGATTCTACTAGAACCAAATTGACAAATGAGTTAAGTGAGAAAATTTGCAAATCTCCAGAATAAATGTAGCATGTTTCCCAAGTCGGATGTTTCCCAAGTCATTATTTCTGAGATAAACTTTACCCAGTCAAATCGCACCCAAGATCTTTTCCACATCTCTGCGCGATGGGATGGAACGAACTGCCAGTCGAGATCAAAGTAAATGAAACGCAAAATTCGTTCAGGCCACGATGTAAATGCCTTGTTCTGAAAATCTGAAAAAGATGTTAGCATTTTCCAGTCGGATTATTCCATACTTCTATCAATATTTTATTGTTGCACCTAATACTTTATTCATATCTTATTTATGATTCACATGGAAAACCGTTTTAACTGATTGTGATTCCAATAAAAGAAAACTGTGTCATTCATTTGCAGACCCGCATGGTGCTACACAGTTTGATATAATGTTAACTGACTCTTAATTGAAAGAAAAAAAATCCCACATATAAATTTCTTAATACGAAATAGCAACAACCAAGCAGCAGCAACTGTATAAAACAACCAAGTTGAGTGCTAACGGTTGTTAATATTAGACCCATTACAGCATAGACATTATTTATGGAAAGTAAAATAACATATTAAATGATGTTACCAGAAGATAGTCTGCTTGAAAATAGAAAGCGCAGACAAGGTAAATCAGATCAAAGTGGAAATTTAATATCTTAAACTGAGTTATTCTATTATATAAATTGGCTGTATCGATTATACACACCTTGTATTTGTGATAACGTTGACTCCAGTCACTTCTGCCACTTTCCCCCTTGCAGACGAAACCTGTACTTTCTTCATTGTCATGATTGTGATCGGGATTTCTGGGTCGATGAACCTGAAATGTTTCAGTAGGCATATAAATTACAACACATATAATAGTAGACCAGCCACCCAACCCAAAGATGGCTAGAAAACTTTTTGATGGCATCGCGTGTTAAAAGCTGTCATCCAGGCTTAATCAACTCTACATGGTGTGCAGATTACGATGTGACCGGATGACATTCTCACCTTTGACCGTTAAGGTCATTTTTGAGGTCATAAAGGCCATTAGAGGTCAAATAATGATAAAGCATCTATTGTTTGCAATATCTTCGTAAAGGAAGAGTGATTGTGACTGATTTTTCTTTAACTTGCTTCATTTTTGTTCCGATCTTATTTACTGGTGATTTGCATATTCACAGATGCAATGGATTATGGGAAATTTTAACGCTACCAGACCTTGGGGGGGGGAGGGCATTGTGGCCCTTTCCAAAACTTTCTGCCCTATCTTCCGATCGGCAAAAAATTGAGAGCTGACACTCCATGGCTTCGTAGTTTATCATACTGGGGTCATGTTGAACATATTTGCATAGCCACGAGCAGAAAAGCATGAGTAAATTCAAAATGGCGGCCATGTGGCGTATAAGCAAAAAATGTTGTTTACGTCATTTTTGGTTCACATTCCTACTTTTCTGCGAGGAAAAGGGGACAAAAACTATTTCATTTTACATCAGATGATTATTTACCAAGTTATCATGCAGTTTTCGTGAAGAAAACACATAAATAAAAAAATCGAAAATCGTCTCCAGAAAGTTTTTTGGGAAATGAAATGGCCATCTTGGATTTTTAAAACATTTTATCGTAGAGCTTGATTCAATGGTATAGTGTGGTAATGCTTAATCAACTCTACATGGCGTGGGAATTGAGATGTGATCGGGTGACATTCTCATTTTTTACCTCGAAGGTCATTTTTTAGGTCATGAAGGTCAAGAGATGTCAAATAAGGACAAATCGTCTATTTTTTCCAATATCTTCGTATGGGAAGAATAATTACTACATTATGGTTGGTAATATTTTATTAGGTGATTTGCGTATTCACGGATGCAAATCATTATGTGAAAATTCAATATAACATCCACCTCTGATCCCCTTGCTATGTGTAAGTGTAGTGCCCCACTGATCTGGTTGTAATCCCCCATCCGCATGATCGAAACTCCAAACTTATCAGTTTTATAGCTCAACTGACAAAATTGTCCGTCAGCAAAGGAAATATCTGACAGCGCTCATCATTGTTGGACAGGACCGGGCTGTCACAAGCCGGAAGTTACACACAGAAACATTTGTTAACATATATGGTATTGCTCTTGCACAAGTAGCTTGTTTACCAGTCAGATGCAAGATAAAGTGGTTTTAGATATTCTTTTTGGAACATATGAGCAACATTCCATAAAAATGGAGGGAGACGGGTAACCCCTGTTCGTAGTCAGATGGTCAGGATAATTACCATTTAACAGGTGTCCCTAGCTGTTTGTAGTCAGGTGGTCAGGAATATTACCCTTGACCAGGTGTCCCTGTTTGCAGTCAGATGGTCAGGATAAATACCCCTTATCAAGCAACTGGCTTGTCACCTAACCATACCAAGGAGGTCTTAGCTTAATATTCATCAGAAGAGTTAAACAGAATTTGATAATCAGACAAGTACATATGGTAGTTACTGGATGATTTCATCATTGAAGGAAACAAAATTTTCAACCAGGGTCGTAGAATTAAACATTATACAGCGAAGTTTGCCATGAAGAGATGCATATAGTCACTCTTTTGAGACGGGTTTACCAGCTGAAAGCTGAAAGATTGAATTGTCAGTCTGGTAACCACCAACAAACAATCCTCTGTGAGGCCTCTGGTACCACCAAATTCTTGGTGACTCTTACAGGCTCTCGTTGCATCAGTAGAAATCACTATAACGGAGAATAACTCATTTGTTCAATTGTTCAGGAGGTGACCGCATCAACCAACATTAAAATTTCGAAACGCAATTGTGCTGGTGTGCAATCATGAGTCCTGCGTCATTTTTGGATGGATGCCCAGAATTGCGAGACCACACATCGCCTATTACTGACCCAGGCGCTATTCGATTCATGGATCGAAGAGGAGGGTTGATACCATAGCTCTATTAACTTGAAATCGTGCATGTGAGATGTAAGCGACGCCAGACCTATTAGACCTGATGCCACCACACATTGACTAATGTGTGAATATTGTAGAAGATTGCAAAAGCGCTTCAAGGTTTGCCCAAATAGCAGCCTGAAATTAGATGTCGTGAGTGATAGATGAAAGGAGGGGTCTAATTTTGAATTCCTGGGGCAAGAGGCCTTATATGTTTCAACAAATCTGCATACAAGCCGTTACCGGTATGTTTACGATCAAAGAAATTGCATGTTGTTTGAGATAAGAAAAATGTTTCATATAGAACTAAATCAATGATTAACCAACTTTCTGAAAACATCTCATGGCCACCATTTCAATTATCCATGTGTGAACCGTTACACCTAGGATTATGTGAAGTTCACTGCAATGCAAATAAGGGACAAGTTCCTAATGAAGGGAGAGTCACACCAGAAGCTGTCCCCTCTCCCACCAGGCCTGGTAGGTTTAATATCAGCAGCTAGAGGCTGTCCTAGCTTATTATTTTAGGTTTTATGTGTGGTCCAATGAACTATATATGCTGCCACCTGTACTATTAATGTTACAGTATGAATAACCCTCTTATTTCCTGGTGGATCAGTAAATATAATATTTAGTGCATGTATATGACAGTCATATTGGACACTAGACGAATATTAGATTTTTTGATGCCAGAAAATGTCTCAGCCATTCTATCCCAACAATATCACGAATTATGGAGATGTCTGGTGAAATAGGCGGCCATTATATTTTGACATTTTGGGGGTCAAATGCACAAATACAGCTTGGCATACGCCATTTTCAGAATCAGGCGGTCCAAATTTTGTAAAAAAAATAATAAAAAAACATTATGCCACATTCTACCCACAAATGCCTTAATATCTACTTTCCAGAGCTCTCTTCTGGTTATGGAACTAGTAAAAAGAACACATTTCCGACTCTGTTAGCACAGATACACGATCAGATGAAGCCGGCTTTCACTTCGGTAGTGTCACTTCAGTGGCCATAAAGATGTCGTGTAATGCCTTGCTGTCAGATGTGCATACACGTAGTAAACGATACCGAAACTACATATATTACATATTGCTGCCACTTTGAATTTCTCACGATTCCAATCTGATGGATAAGGATCCACAATGGCCCGAGTGTGTTCAGATATAAATGAAGCTCGCCTTGTTTAACAGTTAGAAATCGCCTTCTTAAACAGTTACAATTAGTAGTTATATGTATGGGCAACTTTGACTACTTCAGAGTAAGTTTGGATGAAATTTACGGGGCGCCATATTGAATTTTTCCATGATCACTTGTACCAGTGAGTATGCAGATATTTTCAAAATCAGCCCACTTGAATAAACTACCAAGTGTTAAAGATTGAACCAGCTTCAATCTTTATTTACTAAGGTTTCACGAAAAGTTTGATCAAATATCCTGATTTGAACGCACGTGACCTATTTGGCCTAAAAATGACCTTTAAGGTCAAAAGCGAGAATGTCATCCGGTCACATCTCAATCCCCACAACATGTAGAGTTGATTAAGCGTGGATGATTGCTTTTAACACGCGATGCCATCAAAAGTGTTTTTTCATCTCTTGGCTGGCCTACTATAAGGGAAGTGGGAAGAGGTGCCGACATACTGACTGCGTCATATGACTTCACAGAATAGTCTTCTGGTAAACCTATTCTAAATCACATACTAAGAATCTAATGATTCGTGATATGTGTTGTATCTCAGGTACGCTTTTATTGTACCTGTTCATGTGGCAACATGGATGATATCACCACACGACCCCTAGCACCGGCATAAGTGGTATTAGATACAAATCTAGAGAGCTATGATGGAAATGCTCTGACAACTCGTATACTGGTAATTGGTGAACTGTTTCGCTGTGACAACTCGTACATTGGAGATTGGTGAGCTGTAACGTCGTCAGATGTAAATGACGGCAATTAACACAAAGGACTAGTCTGTAAGGCCCGATGTCGACCCAGCATCAACTTCCCACAAATGCCAACATATATCAAAGACCAAAAGGTCTGTACAGGGGGCGGGCCTCGGGGACGAAATGTCCACCAGCAGAATCTCGCCACATACAGGTAAAAATTACAACACATATAAGGGAAGTGGGAAGAGGTGCCGACATACTGACTGCGTCATATGACTTCACAGAATAGTCTTCTGGTAAACCTATTCTAAATCACATACTAAGAATCTAACGATTCGTGATATGTGTTGTATCTCAGGTACGCTTTTATTGTACCTGTTCATGTGGCAACATGGATGATATCACCACACAACCCCTAGCACCGGCATAAGTGGTACTAGATACAAATCTAGAGAGCTATGATGGAAATGCTCTGACAACTCGTATACTGGTAATTGGTGAGCTGTTTCGCTGTGACAACTCGTACATTGGAGATTGGTGAGCTGTAACGTCGTTAGATGTAAATGACGGCAGTTAACACAAAAGACTAGTCTGTAAGGCCCGATGTCGACCCAGCATCAACTTCCCACAAATGCCAACATATATCAAAGTCCAAAAGGTCTGTACAGGGGGCGGGCCTCGGGGACGAAACGTCCACCAGCAGAATCTCGCCATATACAGGTAAAAATTACAACACATATAAGGGAAGTGGGAAGAGGTGCCGACACACTGACTGCGTCATATGAGCTCACAGAATAGTCTTCTGGTAAACCTATTCTAAATCACATACTAAGAATCTAACGATTCGTGATATGTGTTTTGTATCTCAGGTACGCTTGTATTGTACCTGTTCATGTGGCAACATGGATGATATCACCACATGGCCCCTAGCACCGGCATAAGCGGTATTAGATACAAATCTAGAGCGATATGATGGAAATGCTCTGACAACTCGTATACTGGTAATTCGTGAGCTGTTTCGCTGTGACAACTCGTACATTGGAGATTGGTGAGCTGTAACGTCGTCAGATGTAAATGACGGCAATTAACACACAAGACTAGTCTGTAAGGCCCGATGTCGACCCAGCATCAACTTCCCACAAATGCCAACATATATCAAAGACCAAAAGGTCTGTACAGGGGGCGGGCCTCCGGGACGAAACGTCTTTCTTCGTGATTACTCAACCAGTATATCAAATTCATAAATGAAACGCCAATTGCAGGTTCATTGAATGTGCCCACATGACCATCCACAATACAGCCGATGTACAGAAATACCTCACCAGTAGAGCGTTAGATCCTTGTGATGTCCTTCCTCCGTACATTGTCTATATGTATATTAACTCTGTATGGCCTGGGAGATTTGGAATCTGTCTACGCCTGGGAGGCGGAGGCATTTCGGAGCCCTAAATAATTTCTTATCCCCTTGAGCTAGAGCTTACCACACTATACCTTTGTGTCAAGCTCTACTAGAAAATGTACTAGAAAATCCAAGATGGCCCCCATGATGACGCCACAGTGACGTCATTTTCAAAAAAGACATTTTTTGGACGATTTTTTTTATTTTTCAATTTTCTTCGCAAAAAACTACATGATAAATTAGTAAATAATAATCTGATGGGAATTAAAATAGCTTTTGCCCGCCTTTCCTCCCAGACAAGCAGAAATATTGAAAAAATATGACGAAAACATCACTTTGTGGTACCGCACATGGTCGTCATTTCGAATTTACTCATGATCCTCTGCCCGATGGTTACGCAATATGGTCAAAATGACCCCAATGTGATAAACTACAAATTTAAGGAGCCCCAGCTCTCAAGTTTTTGTCGTTTCAAAGAAGGGTAGAACATTTGGTAGGGGTTCTAGGCATGGAAGAGTTAACACTACGTGGCACTTTCTGCCCACCGGTTTGTTTTTTTGCTCCTATCACCGGAGTGACAAAACCTGATACTCCATGACCTTGTAGTTTATCATATTGGAGTCATTTTTAAGATATTTACATATAAACACCCCAAGCAGGGGATCATGAATAAATTCAGAATGGCGACCATGTGCGGTACCAGAAAGAGTGATATTTTCGTTATTTTCCATTGAATTTCCTGATTTTCTGCGAGGAAAAGTGGGCAAAATTTATTATATTTAAAATCAGATTATTATGTACTAATTTATCATGCAGTTTTTGTGAACGAAATACATAGATGAAAAATTCGATAAAATCGTCCAGTGAATGTCTTTTTTTAAATAACGCCACTGTGACGTCATTATGGCAGCCATCTTGGGTTTGTTTTTTTTTTACATTTTGTAGTAGAGCTTGACCCCAAGATATAGGTTGGTAAGCTTCAGCACTCCAGCCTCAGGGATAGCGAAAATATAAAGGGGGCACTTCCCGCCCCTCCTGGGGCTGCGGTACACCCCAAATCGCCCAGTTCAGATAGGGTTAATGTGCATGTTTGATAAGAATGTGTTCCCGGTGGTCCTGATCCACGGTCCATACCTCATTCAAGGTTCACAAGACAAAGCATCCAATAGTCAAGTCTGTGGGCATCAATGGGTCTAGACCCAGGGCTTTTCAGTCACAGTCAAAGCGTGACTGAGATACATCATACTCTAGATGATGACTTTACAGCGTAACTCATATGGATTAAGAATACTGATCAGCGATACGGAATTGATATTTGTGGATCATCATGATGTCTTGCCAGCATTCTCTTATTGACTTATTTGTATATATATACTATGATTTGTTTTTTTTTCATTTGGTTTGGAACTGATATTTTATATTAGTCCTGTTTCGCAAGTCAGGCGATCATAGACGATGTTATATGCGGTACATCCGACCTCTTTGTGGTGTTCTACTGCAGTCAGAATATCAACATGTGGGGTAAAATGATTCCTTATTAAACATGGCAGTGTGACTAACGTCACAGGACCTACGAAGTAGGGTAAGCATTAGGACTCTGACGCGCACTGAACTCTTGGAAATCCACCCGCCCCAAGTTGAAATCCTGCAAATATTAAGATGGACACAGCTCAAGTCAGAATCACCGGTGATTTTCATCAAAAATCACTAGAAATTATTACCAAAAGTATGTCAGCTCAGAACTTGCTGGTAACAGTCCCCTAATGCAACTTCATGCAAAAAAATCAAGGTTCTAATGTCAACGGTTCTCCTTAATTTGCCGACGAAAGGATTCGGATGGACTCATTCACTCACTCACTCACTCACTACCGGACAATTCGCGGACGGTAGCCTACTTGGTAGGAATAAGCCGTTTAATTTTCCCCACCTACATTCCATGTTCCCTCGAACTGGTGTTGTTTTACGGGAGTGTAATCGAGTCCACGGTCCCCGTGGTAAGCTATTATGTCTATGACCCGTGCTCACATAATTTAGATTTAGGGACGTTGATTTATCTAAAAGACCGTTTAGCAGAATCCCTCTGAATCCGCCATGCTAGAAAGCTTGGTTCAAATTCTCCTCTATTATAAGCGAATTAAAGGTCACAATGGAGTGAATGGCAGCAACAAATTATGGTGATTGGCGAGATGAAGGAGAGAGTTGCATAATAATTTAAGTAGCACAGGGGGCTACTCTTAGATCGCTTTTTATTTCGTCTGATCCAGAGAGAGGACGCCAATGAGATCAGCATGGCGATCGCAATGGTTTGATTAACCTTTGCCGATAAGCTTTGTCGATAAGACCAAGATAGGGCTGGTCTTCTCGGTCTTATTTCTCCATTCCCGAGATTAGATGTCCTTCAGTGACGGAAAAGGAAAATAACGGCTCAATTAGCTCCCTTTGACTGTTCTCCACACAAAGCGCATGCTATGAGTTTGGGAACAGCATTTGCCTAAAGGGTCCAGATCACTATTAAAATTTACATTGGGGGCAATGTTAAAAACTGTTAACGTAATTGCATCTCTTCGATTCATTAATTAGGTCTCGACTTCCATACTTCGGCCAGAAGTACTTTAATTCAAGTTCTACAACCGGATCCTACAAATGACGTCATAATTTTGGCTTTTTTCTCTGCTTTCAGAAAGCGGTGCACAGGCACCCAAATAGTCCGTCTTAGCAACTCCTTATTAGGCCTTGAGTTGAAATCAAACTCACAGCGGAACCAAACACATACCATACTCCAATCACCTACCACTGGCCTTCAATTATTCCTCGCAACAGAGACTGGAATAAATATTGAAAACAATTCACTTCTCTGGCAGAGGTTGCCTATTTTTAATAGTGGTCTGGTACCTAAAGATACGCAGGAATCTTCCGTATTTCACATGGGCACTGTACTCTACCTCTAGAACCTCGATAAGTATAGTTGCACAGCCAAATCGATGATTCTGATGGTGTCAGCATACCTTCGAGAGAAGTCCATTGTTTTGTATACAAAATGGACAATTATCTGTAAGAAAAACTTTCAAACGGAAGGTGACTTCCTCTTAATATGATAAGGTGACTTCCTCTTCCCACTTCCCTCCTGGTGCTATTGCACGCCACCAACACCGCGGTTCTCTATCCATTCCTAAAGGAAACGCCTCACAAGAAGCAAGGATACGATGCAACATGCTACATGGTTGTTGGCTACAATTCAGATAACATGGAATGAGTGTGGGCGTAGGCAGATTTTGAGACTAATGTAGCTCAATGTATTGTTGTGCAAATCCTCTGATCACACCGACATGGTGAAATTGGCGACTGTGAGTCCTCAGACTCTACCACTCGATATTGTAGAATGTACTCAACCGGGCAGCAATGGTACTAAACTAAATGGACGAGAACATCCTACCTGCATTCAAGATTGTTTTTGTTGAAAATCTTACAGATTCATAGAATATTGTTTGATGTTGTTGCCAGATCATCTGATGATCAAGTCACATCTTCGTTCCTTACCCAGACATTTTGAACTCCTGGGTCTCTGAAACACGACCTCCCCTATTGCGCGATTAAACATGAATGTTGCGAACAGGCGTTGCAGAATAAGAATATAGTAACAGGAATTAGGCAAAAGATATTTCACCGTCATTCATCGTCCAGTAGGAGCCATGGTCACTATTTACATGTGATTAAATATGTATATCTATCTACCTGTTTGCAACATGCATGGCCCGTTACAATACTCGGGTATGCATGTGTTTCTGTTAATACATGCTATACATATGGATTTCTTATACCTCTTGAATATTCATGAGGGTTTTCTGGTATTTCATTGATCGAAATTTACCCAGCCACGAGTCAATATTTTTCAATCACTGATCCAACTCTTTATGTGTCAGGCGGAACGCGTGAGGTCCAGAGTAAATATTGTGATCACGTGATCACTGTTTACAAGTACCGTCTGCCTGCAACATGGCTGACGGTGGTCGCTTCGTAGATTTGTTCGATGAAAATCTGTTACAAAATAGGGACAGCATAAGATGTTATACAGGCGTCTATATCAATATCACGGGTCTACTGTCAAGCAAAAGACATTGAATTCGATAATCTTTCGTCAATAACGAAATAACAACTAGACGAATTCCTCTATAAAATTATTTGCTGAGTTGAGAAAGAAGGATGGAGATAAATACTCCCGTTCCTCGGTGGTAAGCATACGTTTCGGTCTCCTGAATATTCGAGAGGTATAAATTTCAATCTGCACTGCCCGAGTTCACCGTGACCCAAATAGGATTTATGAATGAAGTGTGCAAAGCCAGTGGCTACATTGTATCAAAACACCCATGGTTTGTGACGAAGAGTTCACCTCGTACATTTCGGAAAACGCGTGTGAAAGTTTAAATTCTCAATATTATTCTAGTCAGATTGGAAGCAGCTATGTAGATTTATCCATGAACTATTCATAAAATTGTATCTGATTGATAACACACAGCTGCATGACAAAGTATTCGCCATGCATATTCGAAGAAAGGAGTAGTAGCACCATGCGCTAGTCTGGCGTCATAGCGATAATTCACTGCAATAAATTCCGTATAATAAAACACTTATAAAATATCATGAAACCTGGACCCTTGGCCAGACTTGGCCAAGCAGACCTGACCTCGGCCTGTGGCATCGGTCAGGTGTGCTTGGTCAAGTCTGACCTCGGGTCCAGGTTTCATAATATTGACTCCGTCACAAGTTTATAAGTGTATACTGTGTGTTCCTTCCAAAGACATCAAAAGGATCAAGAGTAATTCCTGTTATGTTCTGTAGATACCGCTTTTCAACGTAACTTGACATGTTAGCAAATTCAACAATTGCCGAACACTTGCCCATTTCCCACCGTTGAAATCCTATAAATTCACGTCTCTTCGTTTCACATGACCGAGATGTCCAAAAAATGGAAGAACAGACGCGATGTAATAGCTTTACCTAAACATCTGCCAATACATTTCATGAGTTGTGTTGCCGTCCGATCTGAGGCATGGTTCAGGATAAATTCGAAAAAGTATTTAGAGAGTGCATGTTCTTATTCATCTTTATTTTATCCAGCCAATTTCTACGTTCCCACTTCGAACCTGCCTTGATTTATCTGACCCCCTCAGCGTTCAAAATCCGAGGTGTAGATTTCACCAGCTAGCGACAGAAGAACCAATCAGAACGTACACATCGATTGCGAGTGAAGTCACATCATCCTCTATTAGCGGCGTCCTTCCTCCTAATGTGGTGCCCACTAATTAGGTCAGCCAATCAATAACGCTCTTGTGCGACCCATTTCGAATTTCAAATGTTTTCGAGGTCAGTGACGTCTCGTGTCTATTTATAAGCTATTTGAACATTGAAGGGGTCCAGATATATCAAGGGAAGTTCGAAGTGGGAACGTAGAAATTGGCTGGATAAAATGAAGATGGTTCTTATTCAGAACACCAATCTGTTGAGAGCTTCTCTTTAACTCTTCCAGGAACCATCTCGTGTTGTGTGATCTTGTGATCACTATGCCGGCACTTTCCCACCTCCAAGGCATGCAATTTCCTAATTAGAGTGTTTCTGTGCCACTTTCATAATGCTCGTCGAGGAACAGCGGTCGATCCTTCGTGTATCTTGATGTGGCATTATGGCAATAAAATAAATATTTCAGCCTGTTCCTATCAACAATCGCAATCCTGTACACGTCAATATCCTGTACACGTTAATCCTGTACACGTCAATATCCTGTACACGTCAATCCTGTACACGTCAATATCCTATACACGTCAGTATCCTGTACACGTCAATATCCTGTACACGTTAATATCCTGTACACGTCAATATCCAGTACACGTCAATATCCTGTACACGTCAATCGTGTACACGTCACTCCTGTACACGTCAATATCCTGTACACGTTAATTCTGTACACGTCAATATCCTGTACACGTCAATATCCTGTACACGTCAATATCCTTTATGCTTTACATCTTATTTAAGAGTCTCGTCGATTGCAAGCGAATAAAGAACGCCACAAAATAACTGACAGTCAAAATCCAGGGTAATTTGCTTGACGAAGAAGAAAGTTGCGTGATATCATGATTTGTATGGCGAGTTGTTGGTTAGATTTCCTTCCTATTTCGTTTGATATCGAGGAAGGACGTCAGTGGGCTTATTGTCGGGCAATTAGTTTAGCATGGCGATCCTAACTGAGCCTCCTAACACCGCAATGCTTTGATTAATCGAATGCTCTAAACTTTCCTGATAAAACCCAATTTCGATCATGCCTGTCGTGTGTCTTCAGGTCCAACTGCAAAAAAAATCTGCTTTTATTAGTTCTCTCGTGTTTTCTCCAAGAATAGTCCACGGAAAAATGCCAAAGATTATAGACGTAATAATCCTGATACCTAAGAGAAGCCAACGTTCTAATCCTGAAACTGCAAATATACTGCAGTGAAGCTAAGAAGGTTTGTTGTTGTCCGAAATCATTGGAAATTCATTATATCCGACCCTGATCGACTGTAATGTTTTGGATTGGATGGTCCTGTCCATTTTTCAAAACTAGATGTTAAACGCAATAGATTCAGCCTTCACTTATTATTTTCAAGAACTTAAGACATTAGACTTCTGTAGACGGCCGTTTTAGAGAATTCCCGAATTTAAAGATGCAAAACACTGTGTTCTGGTGCATTCTGATAGGAGGATTACGGTATCACATCTGTCATTCTCTCCGGAAAACATAAAGCTATTGTCTAATTTTTATGTTTTTCTGCTCAAATTGTCGGAGAGTTTCGGCCTTCGTTTACGATATTCGGTTGCGCATGTGAACCTGTCGATACATGTCAGACCTGTGAATTTGGTTACATGTTTTCCGGATATGTACCCTGTTACACATGTAGATCTGTGTACGCATGTTGCACGCGTACAGATCCTGTGCTAGATCCTGCGTTAAATGTGACGATTTTAATCAACATCACAGAACATTATTGCAGAAACTTATAAAATTGGGCTATACTCCAAGCGCCTCCATTCAAAGTTTCTCAAATTTGGCGATACATATCGCATGCTGATAGCAAAATACGAGCGCAGCTTCATGGTGCTCATATGAACATACGCCATCAAAGCGTGACTGAAATACACCATTCTCTTTACAACGAATATCATATGGATTAAGAATACTAATCAGCGATACAGATTTGATATTTTTGGGACATCATCATGTCTTGCCGACAGCATTGAAAACTGTTGACCGCTTCTCTCTTGCAGGAAACTAGCTTATGTTTATGTATACTATGATTGTCTTTTTGAATTTGGTGGTAATGCTGTTATATGGAATATGGAAAAGTTCATTGGATTATAGACGTTGGATATTCTTCAATGGACAATGGCTGAATGATGAATAACGGACCAGACGCTTGGAACGTGTAAACAAGGGAAAACAAGACAAGAGGAACATGTAGATACATACTTGTCACACGAGTATATACACACTAAGACCTGATTACACATGTAGAACTGGGTGCACATGTATACCTGGTTACACTTGTAGACTTGGTTACATTGGACCTGGTTACAAATGCGGAGTTGGTTACACAGACAGAACGCATTAATTTTTTTTTTTAATTCTATAAATTCTGATAAACCAATCTTTGTCGCATATGTCTCCAGTTCCTATGTTCAGTGTCATTTGATGCGGGATAAAAATCTGCATCTTACAGCTCCCTCTCTCTTCTCAAAGATAAGGTCAAAGGAACATGATTACACACGGAGGCCTTGTCACACACGCAAAACCAGGATACACATGTAGACCTGGTTGCACATGCCTATCTGGTTACACATGCGGACCTGGTTACAAATGCAGGCCTGGTTATACACACACAACCTGGTTACACATGCAGACCTGGTTGCACATGCAAGCCTGGTTACACATGCAGGTCTTGTTCGGTTACACTATCAAACCTGGTTACACATGCAGATCTGGTTACACATGCAGGACTTACTACACAGCCAAAAGCTGGATACGCATGCAAACCTCGTTACACATGTAGGTCTGGTTATAACTGTAGATTGAGCGTAGAAATCGTGGATGTTGTTACACATCAACGCTGTTGCATAAAGGCCGGATAATATATGCGGATTACACGCGGTTAATACGTAGTAACAAATCGAAGAGCTGAACCCGGTAATTTTCATTTTAACATACACGTATGCTATCGGCGTTAGAGTGCTGCTCTGTCAATTTTACGATACTCGCGGAGGAGCACTTCCAGATCGATTGAGTAATGTGATATGAAAGTATGCTGGTGACAAAACTTCAGTTATTTCCTATTCGCTATTCTGTTCACTTCAACACCCCTTACACTTGTAATTTTGTTTGCGGATCTGGCTGATTGAAAGCGATTCAAAATCATGAAGAAATAAATGGCAGACACAATGCATGGTAATTGGCGAGAGGAAGGAGAAAGTTACGATGATTTGCATGGCGAGCTGTTTTTTATACATCGTCCCTATTTCGTCTGATCTCGAGGATGGACGTCAGTGGGCTTATTGTCTGGCGATTAGTTTACCGCGGCGATTCTAACTGTCCATACAAAATCCGCATTGGTTTGATTGATCGAATACTTTAACATATTCTGATGCGACAATATTATGGTCTCCTTGTCGAATTTCTTCAGATTCGACGTCCAATATCCTTTGATGTGGGACAAACTGTAAAAAATCTGCTTTTATTGACTCCGTCTCTCCCTTCTCGAACAGAAGCCCACGCGATCAAACCAGGGACACTGAGTATTTTTTGAGGATGTGCAGTAATAGCCCGTCATCCTGATAGAAATTGCACTCTTCCCCTAACACATTGAGATCAAAGTGCTTTCACAGCCGCATAGATGTTTTTTAGGCCGTTAGTGCAATTCGCATCCCAAGCTACAAGAGGGTCTTCAACTTAAGAGTTACAGGGGCTCCGTTCTTGATACAAAAAGATAATTCCCTGTAAATCCTTCAAAGAAAAGCGTTGTGGTTCTAGCGTTTTATTGAAGAAAATATGACTTTTGTTCCGAATTCCCTCGCCATTCCTTGCGGGAAAGTCTCTGTTCCATCGATTCTCTTGAGAAAACCGACAGAAAAAGAAAACAAAAAACCTAGTCTGTATATGAGTTATTTGAAAATGAATAATGTACGGACTAACCATCATCCTCAGTCAGGGTTCGTCTATCAAATTCGAGTCATGACGGATAGCTTGTACACCACAACGAATCCCAGCCACTTCAATCGGAAATAATCCGGAGCGCGTTCGTGAACTTCTTCGAACATGCCCATGTTTGAACGAATTAAGCACACGGCAATGTGCGTATATTTCGTCCCTTTCTGATTGCTTTGAAGTCAGATGTTCATAACCGTGAATGTTTTGACTTAAGAGATGACTCCGTGTTGTTTTCTCTCGGACTTTAAAGAGTGTGTCCTCCAGATTTTTCGCCACAGAAACTGGGCGTTCAGATCATCAACCGAGATGCCACGAAGGTTGCGTATTGCCCCAAAACGCTGTTCGTTCATTGGCTGATATTTTTAACGGACAGTCATAACTGTGCAGCCCTAGTCTACCTGCAGGGCTCGGTACGGAGTCTAGAGACCTTCATCATGGAGGATGGTAACCAGTTAAGTCGGAGGTACAGACATATCACAAACCCCGAGGTTTACCTGCTTGACCAGTGCATGTAACCTGACTTCCCATAGAAAACCAGTTCCATCGGTGGCATAATAAGCCAAAGGTCCTGGAATGCGAATGGAAACATTTACATTCGCTCACCAACCCGCGATTTTGGCATGCTTTGGCGTGTATGGATACCACGCCCTATGTATCTCGCTTCACGTTGATACCTTGGAGTACCCAGTAATAGCCAGTCACTAATAGACACCAAGGATTATTTGCGGGCGGCCACGTGCATCTCGAAGACTACTACAGTATCCCACAGAACATCACCGCGAGCTCATATACTAAATACGAATTTTTCTGGCTGATCTTTCGGATAAATTTTACGATTTTCTTTTTATTTATGCCAAAAACACTACCGAGTAAATTAGAAAATAATCATCAGATTTGAAATAGAATAATTTTTGCAAACTTTTCCCGAAGTAAAAAAATGTGACCGCGCTATACCAAAGGGCATTGACCTTAGTATGATTGGCTATAACGTCACAGAGTGTCAAGCTATACTGTTTTGTCTTATAAGAGGCATTCAACCAATGAAATTACCAGGAATTTGCATGAATTTCAAAAACAATCACTGACTTGCGCACAGGTTGCATCCGAAAAGGATGTTCCTGATAATTCTCAAATTAAAATGTCATTTTGAATATATTTTGAAAAGAGATGTTGTAGACATTCAATATTCAACATAAAGAATAAATTTAACGGGGCACCATGCTTGTTTTTGCATAATCTTCGATTTCATACTACTATAATGATTTTACCCAACCATAATAAAATTAACCCACATACTTACTAGAAGTTGAAATACCATTTTCTTCAAAATGCCTCATTGGTTTTCTGGTACTATCAAATCGGGGAAAAATCGAATAAAAGTGACATTGAGGCAAAATAACCATGATGTCATCAATAGTTCAGGTATAGTTACTTCTGCCATAAAACAGTCAGACAAGGAAACGAGAATCAGGCTGCATCATGGATCTATTCCTGATAGACCTACTTCTTTGCCGCAGCTTCTGTGAAACGCTAACCCATGAAATTGTACGATCTTACCCTATTAACGTCTTCATCGAAATCCACGTCAACAAGACTGCAGCAAACGAACTCATCTGTGTAATAAAAATACCGACTGCAGCTAGTGAAAAACAGAAAGTAAAAACTCAGCCTCGGCATGGAAAGACAGATATAAGAAGAAGTAGAAAAGATCCTCCAAGAAGGAAAATAAATCGTTCTAATCTACAAAGAACGAAATGGTACAATGAAGACGTACGAGAAAGTAAGAACGCTACAGAAACACAGGATCCAAACTTCCGGCAAAACTCCAGAATGTCCTCAAACTAAAAAAAACTGCTATCTGCTATTCTATCAAATCAAATTGTCAAACGATTTAAGCGAGAAAATATGCAAATCCAAATACAAGAAAAACAGATATAGTACACGGTCATAGCCCAGAACACATTAGCATAGCAAGTTAAACTGATATCGGATGTTTCCCAAGTCATTACTAGATCCACTTCTAAGGTAAATGTTTACCCAACCGAATGGCAAGATCTGAAAAGCACAAACGCTTTGTTCTAAAAATCGGAAAAAATGTTAGCATTTTACAGTCGGATTACTCCATACTTCAACAATTTTATTGTTGCACCTAATACTTTATTACATCTTATATATGAATTACATAACAAGAAAACAGTTTTAACTGATTGTGATACGAATAAAAAAAGCTATAAAAATGAATCCTGTCTGCCACGTGGATTTTTCTACGTCATTCATTTGCAGACGCGTATGGTTCTGCACAGTTTTGAGGAAACGAGCTTCAGACCTGACATAATTTTAGTAGCCAGCTAACTCATGAAACCCAACTCACACTACGAACATTTTGTTGTATTAGATCAAAAACACTGTTCAGAACATGTTTTGTCTGCAGTGTGAGGTGCCCAGAAACAGAAAACATATGTTTGGAGCAAATGTTCGTGAGATCAAACTTGTTTGATATTGCGAACATGTTTTGTCCTGAAACAAGTTTTTGTCTTCAGTGTGTGGTGATCGCAAACATTTTGCCGAACATTTACGAACAGTTATCCAATCAACTGGCAGCTGTCGGTCATGTGACGAAGCCGGTCTCACATGACACAACAAAATGGCCGCGCTGCTTGATCGCGGCGACGGGCGGTCAAGAGAAAATGTTCGCAGTGTGAGGTTACCACGAACAAAAACACGAACAAACTGTAATACAACAAATTGTTAGTAGTGTGAGTTGGGGTTAATTGGAAGAAAACAAAACATTTCCATAGACATATTTCTGAATACGGAATATTATCAGCCAAGCAGCAGCAACTGTATACAACAACCAAGCTGAGTACTAATGGTTGCTATTATTAGATCCAATACGATGCAGACATTATGTACAGAAAGTAAAATAACACATAAAATGATGTTACCAGAAGATAGTCTGCTTGAAAATAGAAAGCTCAGAAAAGGTAGTTTAGATCAAAGTGGAAGTTTAATAGCGTAAGCCGTGTAATCCTATTATTTAAACTGGCTGTATCGATTATACACACCTTGTTTTCGTGATAATGTTGACTCCAGTCATTTCTGCCACTTCCCCCTTCAGCTCCAACAATTCAATCAGGGTTGCAGATGACACCTGCACTTTCTTCATTGTCATGATTGTGATTGTGATTTCTGGATCGATGAGAACCTGAAATGTTTGAAAAGGCATATACAGTCTTTCTTACCGGTATATTATTAGATTCATTTAAGGATTGACGGTGATTTTTTTATGTTTATTGGGGTATGAACTTAAAAACCACCCTGCAAACTTTGTATTACTTGCAGGCGTCTGGTCCGTCATTCATAATTCAGCCGTCGTCCATTAAAGAATATCCGCGTCCATAATCCAAAGACCTATTCCATATTCCATATAACAGTATTAGCACCAAATTCAAAAAGACAATCATAGTATACATAAACATAGGCTCGTTTCCTGCAAGAGAGAAGCGGTCAACAGTTTTCAATGATGCCGGCAAGACATCATGATGTTCCAAAAATATCAAATCCGTATCGCTGATCAGTATTCTTAATCCATAATATTCGTTGTAAAGTCTTCATCTAAAGAATGATGTATCTCAGTCACGCTTTGATTGTAACTGTTCATATGAGTACCATGAGGATCTTGAAGTACATGGGTTCTTCATGGCTGCGCCGAATCATTCGGTTTGAACAGCGGTTTTTAAGTTTATACCCAGTGAACGTAAAAAACAAATCACAGTCAATCCTTGTAATTAAATTAAGCATGCAAAATTAATTCAATAAGAGAAGAAATTGAATGTGAAACGAACGAATTCTTCGGTTTAATTTTTGGAGCAGTAATAATCACTGCGCGTATAATTACAGTCAATAAAGTTCGTAACTCCTAGCAACGTCTCCGTGCACGCGCATCTCACTCGGTAGGCCTAGCGCGGTTCAAACAGTTTTCAGTTTAGAGGAAACTTTTCAGTCAGGGATAATTATTTAGGTCAGGAAAACTGAAACACACAAGAAATTCTGCGAAGGAAGAATGAGATATGAAAACATGCCGAAGAAGTTGAGTTGGCCTTGCTGGGAATATTCCATTCAGAGCCGACTGATCGGACTGTGCGATGCATTTTCTTGCTGTTTTACCGCACCCCGGGTAGGTATACGAACAAACGATTTCACTGATCAATGTGTTGTTCCGAGCTGAGGAACATTCCCTGTCGCAGTTTATGACGGAACTTTCTTCCTTTCGGTCTCCGCTGAGATCAATAAGGTCAACAAGCCTGTAGCAAGCCTAGCAAATAGGTCACCTGGGCAATAAAAATACAGACTGCAGTTAGTGAAAAACAGAAAGTAAAAACAGATTCGGCCTGGAAAGACAAATGTAAAAAGAGGTAGAAAAGATCCTCCAAGGAAAAGATAATTCGTTCTAATCTGCCGAGACAGAAATGGTACAATGAAGACGTACGAGAAAGTAAGAACAAGACAAGCACAGCTTAAAGACGCTACAAAACGCCAGATCCAAACTCTAAAATGTCCTGAAACTAAAAAAAGGTACCTGTGATTTTACTAGAACCAAATTGGCAAATGAGTGAGAAAATATGCAAATATCCAGACCAAAAGTAACAGTCATAAATGGTAATAGCCCATAACACATTAGAAGCAAGGTTAAACTGATGTCGGACGTTTCCCAAGTCATTACTAGATACATCTCTAGTAAATATTTACCCAACCAAATCGCACCCAAGATTTTTTCGATATCTCTGCACGAAGGCATGAAACGAACTACCAGACAGTCGAGATCAAAGCTATTGAAACGCACAATGCGTTCAAATCACGATGTAAACGCCTTGTTGAATAGCGCGACTTAATAATGTACTCCAGCTAGCTTATCTCTCCATTCTTTAAAAATAATGGAGCGCCGAGACAATAGAGTGACGTCATAATTGTGTTTTATTACGGATTAAAGGGCTTAGTTGCTTATGGCATGTTGTAGAAGACTATATGAAAGGACTACTTATACCGAAAGCATATACAAAAAGAAAATGTTTCCCCTTGTGGCTTTGACCGATCAAGTGAATTAAAACTTTATCCCTGGACGGACTATTGTTGCTATAAATCCCCATTCATCTCAACGGGTAAAATATCTAAGAGATGATAACAATTGTCGACGCCTGGCGACTACAAAGCAACAATATGACTCGACAGGAAAGCCTCACTCGGCACCTCACGTTCAGACTAGATTACGGAGGATTCTAAGACGTAACCTTGGTATATCAGCCACATTTTTATTGCAGCTGTTCGTGTGGAAATTATGACGTAACCACCTGTAAGAACCGGCTTAAATGGAAATAGATAGACTAACTCGGGAGCAGTAAAGACATATCAGCTCAAATAAATAACTCATCTGATGTTAATGGATGAGCACCGAGGACATCTGATGGAGTAAAGGTCCATTTCAATCGCTAGCAGCACACTTTTGCCATGCAGACCGTACACTCGCCTCGCTTTCTCTAAATCTGTCTTTTTACGATTCCTATTTCAAACATGTCATATTGTTATTGATATGATGTCAAAGGTAAGAACATCCACTTCACTGCCAAACGCAATAGTTTTAGTATTTCTGTAGGAACGGTTAAACAGTCCAACAAATCAAATATCAAACTGAACGTTTAGATACAATAACTAAGATGCGTTCATAAATAGAGCGTATCTCCAAAGATCGCAACATCTGCATGGGAATGAATCTATGTCGAATGTTAATCGATTCACTTAGTCTTAGCTGATAATATCGTTTGTCTACATTGTTTTAAAACAAGTGAACAATTCAAAATGTACACATTGATCACGTGACAGTGCCGCCATTTTCAAAACAGGAATTTTTTGGAATGCTTTTTCGGTCAGATAATTCGATTTTTTCATTTATGTGTTTTCTTTGCAAAAATTGCCTGATAAATTAGTAAATAATAGTCTGATATGAAATAAAATACATTTTGCCCAATTATCCTCGAAGAAAAGCAGGAATTGTTAAGAAAAATAACAAAAATATCACATTTCTGGTACCCCACATGGCCGCCATTTTCAATTTACTCATGATCCTCTATTCGGGGGTTATGCAAATAAGCTCAAAATGACTCCAATATAATACACTGAAAAGGCGCAGAGGATCAGCTTTCATTTTTTTGTCGTTCCATAGATAGAAATTTTGGTAGTGGGTGGACGGGGCATAATGCCCCTTCATTAAACCGTGAAGATTATGAGTATCGTATATTTTCGAAAGCAGTTCTATTCAAATTCTAATATTTCACTTTCAACAAGCAATAATCCTGGAGTCCAATTTGCTGTGTCCATAATCGAAATAACTTATTAACAAAGCACGAGTATCACCAAAATCAAAGCAGACATAAGAACATAAACACCTCAATAAAAGTAAGTTCCCTCTCAAGATTTTTATGCGATTTCAATGGGAATTCCCACATACCATCAGTTTTACCAGAGCAACAATCGGTGAAAATTACCCAATACATGGTGTTCTGTCATCGCAGCTCCCGAGCTAGCGTATCTAATTCCGCTTAAGCCGGTGCTAGGGGTCGTGTGGGTACTTCCATATCTCCACATGAACCTCTGCAATAAAAGCGCGACTGAGATATTAAGGCTACGACCGAGAATCCACCGTATTCTCGGGACAGAAAGTGAGATGCCGAGGAAAGCTTTCCTGTTGAATCACATGGTTGCTCTTTAGTCGCCAGACGTCGTAATTTTTTTCCACCTATTGCATATTGCTCCAATTTATTCCTGCAGGAGCATGCATAGAATGCAAGACTGATCCATTTCAAAGATATGCACAACCATTTCTGTTAGTTGCTGGAGCCCTATCAGTCAGACTTACCTTCAATCTGTGAGGCGGCCAATGACAACGTGTTCAAAATCTGCGTTTTATCTAACCATGCCTCGATTGCCCTATGAATTCATGTATTTCAACATGAAATACATATATGGTGTTATTTTATATGGTGTTCATATGAACAGCCACAATCAAAGCGTGACTGAGATACATCCTACTCTAGATAACAAAAATCACATGGATTAAGAATACTGATCAGCAACACGGATTTGATATATTTGGAACATCATCATGTCTTGGCAGCATCACTGAAAACTGTTACAGATATATTTCTTGAAGTTGGTGCTAATGCTGTTATGTAATTATTGTTGCGAAAATGTTTTAATGAACAACGACTGAATAATGAATGTCTGAACAGATGCTTGTTTTATTGATTATCTTTACCAGGATAGGTTTTCTCTAAACTGGTTCGTGAATCTGTCTTTTTAAGATTCTAATTCCAAGCATGTCATATTGTTATTGACATGATGTCAAAGGTGAGAACATCCATTTCACTGCCAAACGCAATAGTGTTAGTATTCGTGTAGAAACGGTTGAACAGTCCAACAAATGAAATATGAAACTGAACCGTTAGATACAATAACTAACATGTGTCCATAAATATGACGTATCTCCAAAGATCGAAACATCTGCTATGGCAATTAATCTAGTATTTCGAATGTCAATCGATTCACTTAGTCTTAGCTGATAATATCAATTGTCTACATTGTTTTGAAACAAGTTATTGCGTATCTGTTAAAGTTCGAGTCATTGATCAAGTTTCTGAAACTAGATAACCATGATATATCACACATAAATATGAGATCGTAAAATGCCAGATTGTGTCTGTAGTCATCAGATGTTTCTAAAGTCAATAAGGACCGTGGCGCTGAATGGTTTAAACTGTTCCCTTTGATCAATAAACGACAATTTGATTTTTTTGATTATATCATTTATCGTACTTTCTTCTTTGATCTAGAAAATAAGACAGCTTTCAATTTTCTGTCACGTCGTTTCTTGCGTCATAATACTTTCAGGTTTTGAATATCACTGTAGGACAGCGGCCTTTGGCGACAGAAAGGATCAGAAAATGCTCCCAGATGAGAGCAGAGAGGATTTAATTTTAATTAGATTGAAATTTGTCTAAAGGAACATCTGTTGATAGCCAGCTGTAAATATGACGTATCTTGAAAGATGAAAACATATGCTATGGCAATTAATCTATACCAAATGTTAAAACAAAGTAGACATTTGATATAACCGGCTAAGACTATGTGAATCGATAAAATCAAGTGATTGTGCAACTATTAAGTTCGAGTCATTGATCATGTTCCTGGACCAGATAAGCATGATATATCATACATAAATATGAGATCGTTAAATGGCAGATGTCGTCTGCAGCCATTATCAGATTTGTCTAAAGTCAATAAGGAAAGTGGCGCTGAGTGATCGCTGTTGATGCTCGCATCAAACTGTTCTCTTTAATCGATAAACCACAATTTGATTCTTTAGATTATGACAGTTATCGTACTTTCTTCTTTGATCTAGAACACAAAACAGCTTTCAACTTTCTGTCACATCGTTTCTTCCGTCATCATAGTGTTATGCTTTGAATATCACTGGAGGACAACAACCTTTGACGACAGCTGGTGTTAATGGAATCAGCAGTATGCGGCAGACGTGGTCCCAACAGTTGAACGGCATCATTCTATACAGCGAGACAGCTGATGTCGCAAAATACTAAATTTTGCGAAGGCCACTCTACATAAGTATAGAAAAAAATCGACCATAGAAGTCCAAGTCCCCTGCCAGTATCACCAGGTGGATTACATCCACCATAACTGGAGCTGCTGCTGCAAGAGACGTGAACGTCTATGATCGATTTTTTGGGTCGATGATATCTCATATCACTGATTAAGTGCATGACTTTGAAATGGCGATATCGCTGATGAGCGACACATCCCACAGTGGTGATGTTGCTTTTAATGTAGAAAGTGCATTTACATCATTTTCAGGTGTTGGCAGCGAAGGTGGTGAGGTGAAAAGGATTTGGAAACAAGACTGAGTTGTTGAAAATAATATTTAAGTGGAATGTTAAGGTTCATATAATGATACAAAATAAGCTCTGCAATATAGTTAGTTGTTAGTGTTAATGAGATTAAAAGCGGAAAACTGATTAAACGGGGTAAAATCGATAATGTTGTGAAAATAATTAGCACGGAATGATTTATTACATACCAGTTTCCCAGAGCTCAGCACTTGTGGAACGGCACTGTTGTATACGGGGTCCAAAATTGATCTAATTGCTTTAAATCCAAATCCAAGATGGCTGACGACAGCCAAGATATTGGATAACGGAGGTAACTGGAAAACAATTCCAACCTTCATCTCACCGATGTGCAGCCACGCTCCAAATTTGAAGTCGATCGGTTCAATCGTTCTCGAGTTATTACTCGGACAAGATCCAAGCGCTCCAGGCTATTTATACAGATGGTTCTAAAGATGGCGAGAGAGTAACATCTGCTACTATCTTTAGTTCCAAAACTAAAACCTGTCGGTTACCAGGTAAAAGTTCCATATTTACTGCAGAAGCAAAAGCTCTATTATCAGCTTTAGAAGATATTGGACCCACTAGAAGGAAAAAAATAAGTCATATTCTTGGATTCACTATCATGCCTTAAAGCGATTAAAAGTGGAAATTTAACTCATCCCACCATCTTGAAAATTCTACAATTATATGACGCTAGATTTGTTCAACAGATAGATACGGTGTTTTGTTGGGTGCCTAGTCACGTTGACATCAAAGGCAATACTGAAGCTGATAGATTGGCTAAGGCAGCTCTAGATGAAGAAGTTGATCCTGTTGGAATCCACAGCGATTTCAGACCATCTATCTGTGCTTATGTAAGAAAGCTGTTCCAATCTTTATGGGATACTATGCATAATAAGAAACATCACGAGTTCAAAAAAACTGTTGGTTATACGCATCTGAACAGTCAGAAACGTTTCGATCAGGCCATGATTTGACGATGTATGATCGGTCATACACGATTAACCCACGAATATTTACTAAAACAAGAGCCGGTCCCAAGGTGTATTCCATGTCATGAAGATCTCAGGTGAAACATATTCTCATAGACTGCATAGATTTTAAGATTGCAAGAGATACTTTTTATCGAGCAACTACGCTTGAAGATCTTTTTAACCGAGTAAAAGAGGATTGTATTTTAATTATTTGAGAAAGATTGGTTTGTTTTAAAATTTTAATGTTTGTACCTGTTTTAACGCATTAGTTTACTGAGCTGTTGAATTGAATACTTAGAATTTTGTTTGATCGTCGCTATACAGCTGAAATATTGCTGAATGCGACGTTAAATCTTAATTTTCTCTCTCTCTCTCTCTCTCTACACATGCAGGTTAGGTTACACATGCAGCCTTGTCACACAGGCACATCTGGTTACACAAGCAGACTTGGTTACACATGCAGGCCTTGTTACACAGGCAAAAGCTGGATACGCATGCAGACCTCGTTACACATGCACAGCTGGTTACACATGTAGATCTGGTTACACCTGTAGACATGGTTATAACTCTAGACTGAGCGTAGAAATCGTAGATGTTGTTACACATATTAACACAGTTCAGTTCAGTTCAGTTTATTGGCATATCAGCGTAGCTGTTTTTCATCTTAGCACAAATAATATACATTAGGAGGATAAAACAAAGTATAGTTAAACAACAAAATATGGATAAAAACTAATGAAAACATCACATACTATTATTGCACTGGTTATGATACAGTATATGCATCACTAAAATATTAAAACGGTTCTACGTGAATTAAAATATGTTTTTTACAATGTCGTTTAAAAGTTTGAATTGTTCCACAGCTTTGAATCTCATTTGGGAGGCTGTTCCAACACAACGCCCCAAGATGGGTCAATGAATTTTTGAAACAATTTCCTCGAAAGAGGCCGTTTACAGCATTTCTGGTGTTATGAGGGTGAACATCCGAGGCAAGTTTGAAGCAATTTTGTAAGTGAACAGGCATTTCCTTGTTCAAAGTTTTCCAAGCAAGTACACATCTATTAAAATAAAAACGCTGTTTCACACTTAACTATTTACATTCTTGTAGCATATCAACTCAGTCAGTTCGAGCACCACATTGCAATATTATCCTCATAGCTCTATTTTGTATCATTTGCAATCTACCAATATCACTAACATTTGCAACACTATAGACTGTGGAACAATAATCCAAGTGTGGTAGGACAATGGTATTATATAGAGTAAATTTGGCATCCTTCGGAATAAAAGGTCCAACTCTTTTCAGGACCCCAATGCTCCTATTGAGTTTTGTGACTGTGTAGTTAACATGGTCACTAAATCTTAAACAGTCATCAATTTTGACACCTAGATATTTAATATTTTCACATTGAGAATAGTATTATCACATAGGGTCAGTTCCAGGTTCGTATCCATATACATACACAGTTGCACAAAGGCCGGATAAATACATGCAGAGTGTTTAATACGTAGTAGCAAATCGAAGAGCTGAACTCGATAATTTGCATTTTAACATACACGTTTGCTATCAGCGTTAAGAGTGCTGCTGTATAAATTTTACGATACTCGCGGAGGAGCACTTCCCGATGGACTGAGTAATGTGATCTGAAAGTATGCTGGTAACAAAAATTAAGTTAGTTCCTATCAACACTCGCCATTCTGTTCACTTCAATGTCCTTTACACTTCGTAATTTTGTTTTCGCATCTGCCTGATTGAAAGCGATTCAAAATCACGAAGAAATAAATGACAGACACAATGCATGGTAATTGGCGAGAGGAAGGAGAAAGTTGTGTAATACGATGATTTGTATGGCGAGCTGTTTTTTATACATCGTCCCTATTTCGTCTGATCTCGAGAATAGACGTCAGTGGGCTTATTGTCTGCAATTAGTTTACCGCGGCGATTCTAACTGAACATACAAAATCCGCATTGGTTTGATTGATCGAATACTTTAACATACATGTATTCTGATACGACAATATTATGGTCTCCTTGTCGAATTGAAGAAATTCGACGTCCGATATCCTTTGATGTGGGAAAAACTGCAAACAATTGATTCCGTCTCTCCCTTCTTCAAGAGAAGCCCACGTGATCAAACCAAGGACATTGAGTATTTTTTTTAGGATATGCAGTTATAGCCCGTCATCCTGATAGAAATTGCACTCTTCCACTAACACATTGGGATCAAAGTGCTTTCACAGCCGCGTAGATCTTTTTGAGGCCGTTAGCGCAATTGGTATCGCAAGCTATAAGGGGGCCTTTAACTTAAGAGCTACAGGGGCTCCCTGTAAATTCTTCAAAGAAAAGTGTTGTGGTTCTAGCGTTTTATTGAGGAAAATATGGCTTTTGTTTCGAATTCCCTCGTCATTCCTTGCGGGAAAGTCTCGCCTGTTCGAGAAAACCCACAGAAAAAGAAAACAAAAAACCTAGTCTGTATATGAGTTATTTGAAAACGAATAATGTACGGACTAACAATCATCCTCAGTCATGGTTCCTCTATCAAATCCGAGTCATGAAAGATAGCTTGTACACCACAACGAATCCCAGCCACTTCACTTGGAAATATTCCGGAGCGCGTTTGTGAACTTATATGACCTTTCCGAACATGCCCATATTTGAACGAATTAAGCGCATGGTAATGTGTCGTATATTTCACCCCATTGTGATTGCTTTGAAGTGAGATGTTCATAGCCGTGAATGTTTTGACTTAAGAGACGCCCCCTTGTTGTTTCTCTTGGTCTTCAAAGAGTGTGCCCTCCAGACTTTTCTCCACAGAAACTGTGCGTTCAGATCTTCAACCGAGATGCCACGAAGGTTGCGTATTGCCTCAAAACGCCGTCCGTTCATTCAATGATATTTTAAACGGACAGTCATAACTGTACAGCCCTAGTCTGCCTTTAGGGCTCGGTACGGAGGTACGGAGTATACAGACCTGCATCATGGAGGATAGTAACCAGTTAAGTCGGTGACACAGATATATCTCAAACCCCGAAGTTTACCTACCTGACCAGTGCATGTAACCTGACATGTAACATGTGCATGTGCATGTAACCCCTAGAAAACCAGGCCCATCGGTGGCACAATAAGCCAAAGGACCTGGAATGCGGATGGAAACATTTATATTCAGTTTCTAACCCGCGATTTTGGCGTGCTTTGGCGTGTATGGATACCACGCGCTATGTATCTCGCTTCGCGTTTATACCCTGGAGTGCCCAGTAATAGCCAGGCACCAATAGACACCCAGGGTGTATTTGCGTCCGGTCACGTGCATCTCGAACACTACCTCAGTGTCCCAAAGAACATCACAGCGAGCTCAAATATTAAATACACATTTTTTGCAGATATTTCGGTTAGATTTTACGATTTTTTGACACTACAGAGTAAATTACGAAATATTTATCTGATGTGAAATAAAATAATTTTTATACACTATTGTTAACAGACGATAAAAAGTGACCGCCCTATACCAATAGGCTACTGACCCCAGAATGATAGGCTATAACGTCACAGAGTGTCAACCTATATTGTTTTGTCGTATCGGAGCCTTTCAACGAATGAAAATACATGAATTTACATGAACTATAATTTTTTTTTAAATCGCACTCTATCTCTGACTTGCGCATAGGCTGTAAAACAAAGAAAAAATTCTTCCACACAATTCTTAAAATAAGAAGTTATTTTGAAAATATTTTGACAAGAAGTGGTGTAGACCTTCAATATTCGAAATAAAGGATACAATTAACTAGGTTTATTTTTGCATAATCTTCGATTTCGTACTACAATAAAGATTTTACCCTACCCTAATAAAAAAATTAAAATGGGGTTTACCATGCTTTTCTTTAAGACAGTAGGATGGCAAGGTGGTCAGCTCTGAAATTGAGGCAAAATTAGTATGATTTCGTCAACAGTTCAGGTACAGTGGCATCTGCATGAATGGCATAGTCAGACAAGGAGACGAGAATCGGGCCGCGTCATAGACCTATTCCTGTTAGACTTTCTACTTCCTTGCAGCAGATTCTGTGAAACGCTAAAGCATGAAATTGTACGATCTTACCATATTAATGTCTTCATCTCACTCCATATCAACAAGCCTGTAGCAAACCTAGCAAAAGAAGTCATCTGGGCAATAAGAATACAGACTGCAGTTAGTGAAAAGCAGAAAGTAAAAACTCAGCGTCGGTATGGAAAGGCAGATATGAGAAGAAGTAGAAAAGATCCTTTAAGAAGGAAAATAAATCGTTCTAATCTGCAGAGACCGAAATGGTACAATGAAGCCGTATGAGAAAGTAAGAACAAGCCTACAAAGATGCTACAAAAATGTCAGATCCAAAGCTTCAGCAAAACTCCAGAATGTCCTCAAACTAAAAAAATCCACCTTTGATTTTACTAGAACGAAATTGACAAATGAGCTAAGTGAGAAAATATGAAAATCTCAAGAATAAATTTAGCAGTCATACGCGGAAATAGCCCAGATCACATTAGCAGCAAGGTTAATCTGATGTCGGATGTTTCCTAAGTCATTTTTCCCATATCTCTGCACGAAGGCATGGAAGAAACTACCAGTCAAGATCAAAGCAATTGAAACGCACAATGCGTTCAAACCATGATGTAAATGCCTTGTTCTGAAAATCGGAAAAAAAATTAGCATTTCACACTCGGATTATTGCATACTTCTATCAATATTTTATTGTTTCACATAACAAAAACAGTTTTAACTGATTGTCATTCCAATAAAAAAGCTATAAAAATGAATCCTGTCTGCCACGTTGATTTTTCTACGTCATTCATTTGCACACGCGTATGGTTCTACACAGTTTTGAGGAAACAAGCTTCAGATCTGATATAATTTTAGTAGCCAGCTGACCCATAATTGAAAGAAAAAAAGACATTCCCACATACAAATTTCTTACTACGAAATAGTACCAACAAAGCAGCAGCAACTGTATATAACAACCAAGGGTTCATACTCCATCTAAGTATCACAAAACAATGCTTAAAATAGCCAATTCTGGGGATAACAATATGTCTAGACTTGAGCATTTTCAGTTGCACAAAGACGCAGACAATAGCCTCCTACATGAAGTATCTACACAACCAAGTTGAGTGCTAACGGTTGTTAATATTAGAACCAATACGGTGTAGACAATATTTACAGAAAGTAAAATAACATATAAAGTGATGATACCAGAAGACAGTCTGCTTGAAAATAGAAAGCTCTGATAACATAGTTTAGACCAGAGTGGAAATTTAATAGCGTAAACTGAGTTATTCTATTATATAAATTGGCTGTATCGATTATAAAAACCTTGTCTTTGTGATAATGTTGACTCCAGCCACTTCTGCCACTTTCCCCCTTCGGCTCCAACAATTCAATCAGAGTTGCAGACGACATATTCACTTTCTTTATTGTCATGATTGTGATTGGGATGTATGGATCCATGAGAACCTGAAATGTTTGAAAAGGCAAATACGGTCTTTTCTACCGGCAAATGATGGTTCATAACTGAATGCCAATTGCAATTTCATTAATTGTCCTCACACAAACAGCGATAAGACAATCGATTGAAGCGATATGTAAGAGGTGGGAAAATTACGACGTTTGGCGAATAAAAAGCAACCGTATGGCTCCACAGGAAGGCCGATGTAGAATAATACCATAAGATCAGATCGTCCCTTTCAAGATCATTGTACGGATCCACGTGTAGTTGAGTGGTTGATGTCCGTATACCCACAGTAGCCGCGTAGTTGAAATGACCCCTATTATTTAAAAATCGCACCGGTACACGCATTCAAACATGTTATAGTGAGATTCTCCATGAAACAATGAATCTTTTGATATACGACTTCACTATATTCAAGCAGAATTCACTCAATAAGAGAATATTAACTATAATAGGACTTTCCACCAGGCCATTTTCCAAACAAATTAAAAACATTACAAATTAAAAGATACATTGCAATTGGGATATGCTCTATATCCCAATTAGAATACAGCAAAATATATCCAAATTAGTCCTTCCCAACGTCGTACTTTACAATAATCAATTTATCAGACATAGTATATTTATAGGTGTTTCATGCAGATACACAAATGGACAGAAGAATTTGTAATCAAATTTAGTATCACCAGCATTACAAGCCCGATGATCATGACTATTACATTATTTAATGAATAATTGATATCAATTGCTCTGCTTGAAGGTCTGCAGGTACAATCATGCAGAACGGCCGGAAATCGTATTGCACCGGAAATGAACATTAGTCCGAGACTGGTGGATATTGACAATATGACCAGAGATGAACTGAACTATTCAATCAACAGCTTCTTATGGAAAGTGAAGAAATTCGATGGAACGCATTACCCACCCGACACTCTATACTCATTTGTGATATGCATTCAGCTGTACATCGAAACTTTGGATAAACACCACAATGATGACAGTTTTTCCACAGATACGGAACATTCTTGACAATTTAATGAAGAAAAGCAAAGGTTGTCCACCCAAGAAAAAAGCTCAAGAAATAACAATAGAGGAAGAGGAACTGTTGTGGTGTGCTAAAAACTTGAGCAACCAGAACCCCGAAAAATCTGATTTACATGTTGGTGTATCTCATCGGCCTGAATTTTGGATTACGTGGGGGCAGGAGCACCGTGACTTGAGGCGGGGAAGTACCTCCCAGCTTGAAGTTCAAGAAAGTGCTCAATGACGTTTTCTGTAATACAAGGACTGCTCGTGAACACACAATGGCGCACTGAAACACCGCAAAATCGAATCTAAATGTGTTGTGGCCTATGGAAATGTCGAATTTCTAGACAACCTTTGACCAAGGTAGATGCATTTTATCTTCGACCCCTGGAGAAACATGCAGATGATTTTTGATGTTCCCAACAACTTCTTGGTCGCCATAAGCTGGCGGGGCTTGTGGCGACGATTTGTACGAAAGGCGGTTTGACGGGACACGGCATCAATCATTCTTTGCGGACAAGTTGTGTAAGGTATTGACGAACAATTAATATGCCAGGTAACTGGACATAGATCTATAGCTGTTCGAAATTACAAACGTACAACACCAGCCCAAAATAAGGTGATGTTTGAAGTGATTCATGGAGTGGGCAATACAAGCTGATCTTAGTAGTTATTTGGACCAAAAACATAACTGTAAACCTCAATACCGGTATCAATCTAAAATAGCTACACGAGATGACCGCGCTGATATCCAGTTATTTGATGAGTTGAAATTAAACACCGTTCACCCTGTCTCTTCTTCTGCCTTTCACAGTATATCCGTTAATGTATTGTGGTAGGCCTACTTGTGTCACAACTCCAAGAACGACTGCAAATTTTGTTTCTACATTTGTGATCTTTCCGTAAAACATCACTTATGCATACTTTTGGCTGAATTTTTCTGGAGTTGTTGACGTTATTGGGAACACCGCTATGTTGAATAGCGCGACTTAATAATGTACTCCAGCTAGCTCATCTCTCCATTCCTTAAAAATAATGGAGCGCCGCGACAATAGAGTGACGTCACAGGTGTGCTTTAGTATGGATTGAAGGGCTTAGTAGCCTGTGGCATGTACAATGAAAGTATATAAAAGGACTATACAAAGAGATATTTCCACCTTGTGGTTTTGACCGATCAAGTGATTTAAAACTGTTATCCCTGGACGGAATATTCTTCCTATAAATCCCAATTCCTCTCAATTGGTAAGACATGCGAGAGATGATCAAAATTGACGACGCCTGGCGACTACAAAGCAGCAATATGACTCCACAGGAAAGCCTCCCTCGGCACCTCACGTTCAGACTAGAATACGGAGGATTCTAAGACGTAAACTTGGTGTGTCAGCCACATTTTTATTGCAGCTGTTCGTGTGAAAACTATGAAGTAACCACATGTGGGGGCCGGCTTAAATGGAAATAGATTGGCTAGCTCGGGAACTGTAAGGACATATCAGCTTAAATAAACAACTCATCTGATGTTAATGGACGAGCACCGATGGCGTCTGATGGAGAATAGGTCCATTTCAATCGTTAGCAGCATACTTTTGCCATGCAGACCATGCTTTCTCTAAACTGGCTCATGAATCTGTCTTTTTACGATTCTAATTTCAAGCAAGGAGTGAGTGAGTGAATATGATTTAACGTCGCTTTCAACTATATTTCAGTCATATCACGACGTTGGGTCCTATTACTTTTCACACCCGGGAACCACACAGGTGGGGTCCTATTCCTTTTCACACCCGGGAACCCCACGTGTGCCTCAGTTAGTCGCCTCTTACGACAAGCTGTCTGAGGAGCTGAGGCCTATTCTTACCATGACCTGCGGAATGCACAACGACATCTCAGGTCAATCCCCGGAAGCCCCACGGGGCTCCAATTACAAGCATGTCATATTGCTTCTGATATGATGTAAAAGGTGAAAACATCCACTTCACTGCCAAACACAATAGTGTTAGTATTTGTGTAGAAACGGTTAAGCAGTCCAACAAATGAAATATCAAACTGAATGTTTAGATACTATAACTAACATGTGTTCATACATATGGCGCATTTCCAAAGATCGAAACATCTGCTATGGCAATTAAGCTATACCGAATGTTAAAACAATGTAGACATTTGATATAATCAGCTAAGACTAAGTGAATCGATTAAAACAAGTGATTGTGCAACTATTAAAGTTCTGCATTCCGTCAGTTTTGCATTCCGTTTATCGGTTCCCTCATCGTTTCGGTTATCCTTTAGTTTGTTTTATTTTAGTGATAGCGCGGTTCAGATCGCTTCCGTTTCGTTTAGTTAGCCTTTAGAAAGATTGCAAATCAAACTGGACGCTAAAATATGATGCTCCGTTTAACTGACTTTCCGATGTATCCGCCATGACACAGAGCTTGCCTCGGAGTATCTCCGATTAGAAGCGAATTAAAGGTCACAATGGAGTGAATGGCAGCAACAATTTATGGTGATTGACGAGATGAAGGAGAAAGTTGCATAATAATTTAAGTAGAACAGCGAGCTACTCTTTTAGATCGATTTCTATTTCGTCTGATCTTGAGAGAGGACGCCAATGAGATCAGCATGGCGATCGCAATGGTTTGATTAACCTTTGCCGATAAGCTTTGTCGATAATACCAAGATATTCTGTCTTCTCTGTCCTATGTCTTTATTTCCCAAATTCGATGTCCTTCAGTGAGGGAAAAAAGGAAAATAACTGTTCAATTAGCTCCCTTTGACTGTTCTCCACATAATGCGCATGATATGAGTTTTGGCACAGCATTTGCTTAAAGATACGCAGAAATCTTCCGTATTCCTCATTGGAACTACACTTTATATCTAAAACCTCGATATGTATAGTTTCACAGCCAAATCGATGATTCTGATGGTGTCAGCATACCAGGTATCTCGGCACTCGAGAGACGTCCATTGTTCTGTATACAAAAATGGACAATTATCTGTAAAAAAAACTTTCAACTAAAAGGTGACTTCCTCTTAAGATGATAAATATGTGTTCTTTTCACTTCCCTCCTGGCGCCATGCACGTCACCAACACGGCGGTTCTCTATCGATTCCCAAAGGAACCGCCTCATAACAAACACCGATACGATGCACCATGCTGCGCAATTGTAGGTAACAATTCAGATAACAAGCAGTCGGTGTGGGTGTAGCTGGATGTATTACTAGGCAAATCCTTTGATCACACCGCCATAGTGAAATTTGTGAATATAACTTCCCGGATTCCACCACTCGATACTGTAGAATGTACTCGACAGGCCAACGATGGTACTGAACTATATGGATGACAACATCCTACTCCCATTCAAGACTGCTTTCGTTGGAAATCTTACAGTTTACATAGACTATTGTTTAATGTTGCCAGATCATCTAATGATCAAGTAACATCTTCGATCCTCACCCAGGTATATTGGAAGCCTGGGTCTCGGAAACACGATTCTGGTACTAACTCCCGAATGACCGCCTCTATTCGACGAATGAACATGACGGTTGCGCATGGTTTCACAGTTACTAGAGCATCGAATCATGTTAGCGTTTATAGAGGTGGCTAAAAGGAATAGAATTTAAAAAAGAATATGTTCGGGGGGGGGAGTCATTTGTCCATATATTTATTATTTGTACTGAACTCGAATTTGTATGTTACTGTGTGTGTAGGCGCTGTGGAATAAGAACATGCACGGCCAGTTACAATACGTGGTTATGCATGTATTTTTGTTAATACGTATTATATATATGAACAAATACCTCCTAAAGACTTCAAAAAGGATCAACAGTAATTTATGTAATGTTCTGTACGAGTTCGGTTTTATCCCATGAGGACAATCTTTCATCTGTTCTAATAAGACTATGTACTGTTAGATAGACATCAGTATTATATGTTCATACACCTTGACTGGAATGACCAGAACCGGTTTCACCGATTTTTAAGCGAAATTAAAATACAAATATCGAACAACAAATGATGTAATAACTATGCCAAAACATCTGATAGAAATTCACGCGTTTTGTCACCGTCGGATGTAAGAGACGGTTCAAGGTAAATTCGTAAATGTCTTTATATATCTTATTCAGAACACCAATATCTTGACCGTTCCTCTTTTGCAGGATATCATCTATCATGTTGTGGGATCATGGTACTACTTGTCGGTATACCGATATTTTCCCATCTCCAAGGCATGCTATTTCCTTATTAGAGTGCTTCTGTGCAACATTCATGATGCTCGTCGAGGAACAGAGGTCGATCGTTTGTGTACCTTGATGTGGAATTATGGCGATAAGATAAATATTTCACCCTGTTCGAATCAACATCGTCAATCCTGTATACGTCAATTCTTTACGTTTGAAATCTTATTTATGAGTCTCATCGATTGCAAGCGAATTAAGAACCCACAAAATAACTGACAGTCACAATCCAGGGTAATTTGCTTGATGAAGAGGAACGTTGTGTGATATTATGATTTGTATGGCGAGCTGTTGGTTGGATGTCCTTCCTATTTCGTTTGATCTCGAGGAAGGACGTCAGTGGGCTTATTGTCGGGCAATTAGTTTAGCATGGCGATCCTAACTGAGCCTCCTAAAATCGCAAAGCTTTGATTAATCGAATGCTCTAACCTTTCCTGATAAAACCTAATTTCGAACATGCCTGTCGTGTGTCTTAAGGTTCGACTGCAAAAAAATCTGCTTTTATTAGTTCTCTCGTTTATGTTGTCCAAGAGTAGTCCAAGGACAAATACCAAAGAGAAGCCAAAGTTCTAACCCTGAAACTGCAAATATACTACAGTGAAGCTAAGAAAGTTTGTTGCTGTCCGAAATCTATAATTAGGTCAACCATTAGGATGAATTATACCGCTTGCTGGTCAAAGCGACCATTCGAAATTCAGTATACCCGACTCTGATCGACTGTAACGTGTTGGATTGTATGGGCCTGTCCATTTTTCAAAATTAGATGTTAAGAGCTATAAGATTCAGCCTTCACTTAATATGTGTGAGAACTTAAGACATAAGAATTCTGTAGACTGCCGTTTCAGAAAATTCTCGAATTTAAAGATGCAAAACGCTGTGTTCTGGTGCATTCTGATAGAAGGGTTACGGTATCACATTTGTCATTCTCTCCGGAAAACATAAAGCTAGTGTCTAATGTCTATATTTTTCTGCTTAAATTGTAGGAGAGATTCGGCCTCGTGTCCCCCAAATTTTACACAAGTATAACCTGGACAAAGTAGACCTGGTTACACATGCAGACAAGTTACCTGTGCAGACCTGGTTAAACATGCAGACCAAGTTACCTGTGCAGACCTGGTTACACATGCAGACCAAGTTACCTGTGCAGATCTGGTTACACACGTAGACCTGATTACAACGTACACCTGGATAAGCATGCAGACACGTAGACCTGCACGGCTACATATGTTGACCTGGTTACACATGTAGACTTTACGGGTCTCATTGATTAAAAGCAGAAACAAAAAAGATAAATGGCAGTCCCAACCCATAGGCGAGAGGAAGGAGAGAGCTGTGTAATATTGTGATTGGCATGGCGTGCTGTTCTTCAGAAATCGTCCCTACTTCCTCTGATCTCCTGGATGGACGTCAATAGGCTTATTTTCGGACAATAAGTGTAGCATGGTGATCCTGACTGAGGCTCCTAAATCTCCAATCGTTTCATTGTTGAATGCGTTAACCTTTTCTCATAAGACCAAATTACAGCCATGTTTTTCGTGTGACTCCAAATCCGACGTTCCAACTGTATACCATCCTCTTTTTCTCTAAGATAACTGCAAAGGAACATCCAAATAAACTGAATTTTATTGAATGTTTCTGATTAAGTAAAGGCTGTAATTGCAAATGTCATTCCAACAGTGAATCTTGCAATATATACAATGTTATCTCCGAAATGATCAGTCCGCCTAAACTTCGGAATTTATTTACAAATTGCAAGTCGATTGGGCATTCGAAATTTCTTTTACGATATTCAGTTGCCCCTGTGAACCTGTCCATACATGTACATGTCAAACCTGTGAATTTGGTTACATGTTTTCCGGATATGTACCCTGTTGCACGCGTACAGATTCTATGCTAGATCCTGCGTTAAATGTGACGATTTTAATCAACGTCACAAAACATTATTGCAGAAACTTATAAAACTGGGCTATACTCCAAGCGCCTCCATTCAAAGTTTCTCAAATTTGACGATACATATCGCAGCTGATAGCAAAATACGAGCGCAGCGTGCAAGATCTATGGCGTTACGTTTCGTAACTTGGGTCTGTTTAACCGGGGGCTAGGGACCGTATGAACCCATGTACTTCAAGATCCTCATGGTGCTCATCTGAACAGTCACAATCAAAGCGTGACTGAGATACACCATTCTCTTTGCAACGAATATCATATGGATTAAGAATACTAATCAGCGATACAGATTTGATATTTTTGGAACATCATGATGTCTTGCCGGCATCATTGAAAACTGTTGACCGCTTCTCTCTTGCAGAAAACTAGCATATGTTTATGTATACTATGATTGTCTTTTTTGAATTTCGTGGTAATGCTGTTATATGAAATATGGAATAATTCTTTGGATTATAGACGGTGGATATTCTTCAACGGACGATGACTGAATTATGAATAACGGACCCGGTTGGAACGTGTAAACAAGAGAAAACAAGACAAGAGGAACATGTAGACACATACTTGCCACACGAGCATATACACATTAAGACCTGATTACACATGTAGAACTGGGTGCACTTGTAGACTTTGTTACATTGGACCTGGTTACAAATGCGGAGTTGCTTACACATACAGACCACATTCATTTTTTTTTTTAATTCTAAAAATTCTGATAAACCAATCTTTGTCGCATATGTCTCCAGTTCCTATGTTCAGTGTCATTTGATGCGGGATAAAAATATACATCTTGCAGCTCCCTCTCTCTTCTCAAAGAGAAGCTCAAAGGAACATGATTACACATGGAGACCTTGTTACACACGAAAAACCAGGATACACATTTAGACCTGGTTGCACATGCAGATCTGGTTACACATGCAGACCTGGTTACACATGCAGGCCTTGTTACACATGCAGACCTGGTTACACATGCAGACCTAGTTACAACTGCAGGACTTGTTACACATGCGGACCTGGTTACAAATGCAGGCCTGATTACACACACAACACCTGGTTGCACATGCAGGCCTGGTTACACATGCAGGCCTTGTTCGGTTACACATACAAACCTGGTTACACATGCAGACATGGTTACACATGCAGGCCTTGTTACACAGGCAAAAGTTGGATACGCATGCATGATTTCTTGAGCGTAGAAATCGTGGATGTTGTTACACATAAACCCAGTTGCACAAAGGCCGGATAATACACGCGGATTATACGCGTTTAATATGTAGTAACAACTCGAAGAGCTGAACCCGATAATTTGCATTTTAACATACACGTATGCTATCGGCGTTCGAGTGCTGCTGTATCAATTTTACTATACTCGCGGAGAAGCACTTCGCGATCGATACTGAAAGTATGCTGGTAACAAAAATTCAGTTATTTCCTATCAACACTCGCTATTCTGTTCACTTCAATACCCTTTACACTTGTAATTTTGTTTGCGATTCTGGCTGATTGAAAGCGATTCAAATCACGAAGAAATAAATGGCAGACACAATGCATGGTAATTGACGAGAGGAAGAAGAAAGTTGTGTAATACGATGATTTGTATGGCGAGCTGTTTTTTATACATCGTCCCTATTTCGTCTGATCTCAAGGATGGACGTCAGTGGGCTTATTGTCTGCCGATCAGTTTACCGCAGCCATTCTAACTGTACATACACAATCCGCATTGGTTTGATTGATCGAATACTTTAACATATTCTGATGCGACAATATTATGGTCTCCTTGTCAAATTTCTTCAGATTCGACGTCCAATATCCTTTGATGTGGGACAAACTGTAAAAAATTGATTCCGTCTCTCCCTTCTTCAAGAGAAGCCCACGTGATCAAACCAAGGACACTGAGTATTGTTTTTGAGGGTATGCAGTAATAGCCCGTCATCCTGATAGAAATTGCACTCTTCCCCTAACACATTGGGATCAAAGTGCTTTTCACAGTCGCGTAGATGTTTTTGAGGCCGTTAGCGCAATTGGTATCCCAAGCTATAAGTGGGCCTCCAACTTAAGAGTTACAGGGGCTCCGTTCTTTATATAAACAGATAATTCCCTGTAAATCCTTCAAAGAAAAGCGTTGTGGTTCTAGCGTTTTATTGAAGAAAATATGACTTTTGTTTCCAATTCCCTCGTCATTCCTTGCGGCAAAATCTCGCCTGTTCCATCGATTTTCATGAGAAAACCCACAGAAAAAAAGAGAACAAAAAACCTACTCTGTATATGAGTTATTTGAAAACGTATAATTTACGGACTAACCATCATTGTCAGTCGTGGTTCGTCTATCATATCCGAGTCATGACGGATAGCTTGTACACCACAACGAATTCCAGCCTCTTCACTCGGAAATATTCCGGAGCGCGTTTGTGAACTTATATGATCTGTTCGAACAGGTCCATATTTGAAGGAATTAAGCGCCAGGCATTGTGTCGTACGTTTCACCCCCTTGTGATTGGGGATCCTGACTGAGGCTCCTAAAACCCCAGTCGTTTCATTGTTGAATGCGTTAACCTTTTCTCATAATACCAAATTACGGCCATGTTTTTCGTATGTCTCCAAATCCGACGTTCCGACTGTGTATCATTCTCTTTGCAAAGGAGTATTCAAATAAACTGAATTTTATTGAATGTTTCTGTTTGAGTAAAGACTGTAATTGCAAATTTCAACAGTGAATCTTGCAATATATACAATGTTATCTCCGAAATGATCAGTCCACGTCAACTGAATTTATTTACAAACTGCATGTCGATGGGGCATTCGAAATTTCGTTTACGATATTCGGTTGCGCATATGAACCTGTCCATACATGTCAAACCTGTGAATTTGGTTACATGTTTTCCGGATATGTACCCTGTTACACATGTAGATCTGTGTACGAATGTTGCACGCGTACAGATCCTGTGCTAGATCCTGCGTTAAATGTGACGATTTTAATCAACGTCACAGAACATTATTGCAGAAACTTATAAAACTGGGCTATACTCCAAGCGCCTCCATTCAAAGTTTCTCAAGTTTGGCGATACATATCGCACGCTGATAGCAAAATACAAGCGCAGTGTGCAAGATCTATGGCGTTACGTTTCGTAACTTGGGTCTGTTTAACCGGGGGCTAGGGGCCGTATGAACCCATGTATTTCAAGATCCTCATGGTGCTCATATGAACAGTTACAATCAAAGCGTGACTGAAATACACCATTCTCTTTACAACGAATATCATATGGAATAAGAATACTAATCAGCGATACAGATTTGATATTTTTGGAACATCATGATGTCATGCCGGCATCATTAAAAACTGTTGATCGCTTCTCTTTTGCAGGAAACTAGCCTTTATGTATACTCTGATTGTCTCTTTGAATTTGGTGGTATGCTGTTATATGGGACATGGAAAAGTCCTTTGGATTATAGACGGTGGATATTCTTCAATGGACGATGGCTGAATTATGAATGACGGACCAGATGCTTGGAACGTGTAAACAAGAGAAAACAAGACAAGAGGAACATGTAGACACATACTTGTCACACGAGTACACATTAAGACCTGATTACACATGTAGAACTGGGTACACATGTATACCTGGTTACACTTGTAGACTTGATTACATTGGACCTGGTTACAAATGCAGAGTTGTTTACACATACAGACCACATTATTATTTTTTTTAATTCTAAAAATTCTGATAAACCCATCTTTGTCGCATATGTCTCCAGTTTCTATGTTCAGAGTCATTTGATGCGGGATAAAAATCTACATCTGGCAGCTCCGTCTCATCTCAAAGAGAAGGTCAAAGGAACATGATTACACATGGAGGCCTTGTTACACACGCATACCCAGGATACACATGTAGACCTGGTTGCACAGGCAGATCTGGTTACACCTGCAGACCTGGCTACACATGCAGGCCTTGTTACACATGCAACCTGGTTACACATACAGACTTGGTTACACCTGCAGGACTTGTTACACATGCAGACCTGGTTACAAATGCAGGCCTGGTTACATACACACAACCTGGTTGCACATGCAGGCTTGGTTACACATGCAGGCCTTGTTCGGTTACACATACAAACATGGTTACACATGCATGCCTTGTTACACATGCAGGCCAGGTTACACATGCAGCCTTGTCACACAGGTACATCTGAATACACATGTAGACCTGGTTACACATTCAGGCCTGGTTACACAAGCAAGCCTTGTTACACAGGCAAAAACTGGATACGCATGCAGACCTCGTTCCACATGCAAAGCTGGTTACACATGTAGATCTTGTTATAACTGTAGATTGTGTTGTTACACATAGACCTAGTTGCACAAAGGCCAGATAATACATGCGGATTACACGCGTTTAATTCGTAGTAACAAATCGAAAAGCTGAACCCGATAATTTGTATTTTAACATACACGTATGCTATCGGCGTTAGAGTGCTGCTGTGTCAATTTTACGATACTCGCGGAGGACTTTCCGATCGATTGAGTAATGTGATATGAAAGCATGCTGGTAACAAAAATTCAGTTATTTTCTATCAACACTCGCTATTCTGTTCACTTCAATACCCTTTACACTTGTAATTTTGTTTGCGGATCTGGCTGATTGAAAGCGATTCAAAATCACGAAGAAATAAATGGCAGACACAATGCATGGTAATTGGCGAGAGGAAGGAGAAAGTTGTGTAATACGATGATTTGTATGGCGAGCTGTTTTTTATACATCGTCCCTATTTCCTCTGATCTCGAGGATGGACGTCAGTGGGCTTATTGTCTGGCAATTAGTTTACCGCGGCGATTCTAACTGAACATACAAAATCCGCATTGGTTTGATTGATCGAATACTTTAACATATTCAGATACGACAATATTATGGTCTCCTTGTGGAATTTCTTCAGATTCGACGTCCAATATCCTTTGATGTGGGACAATCTGTAAAAAATTTATTCCGTCTCTCCCGCCTTCAAGAGAAGCCCACGTGATCAAACAAAAGGATATGCAGTAATAGCCCGTCATCCTGATAGAAATTGCACTCTTCCCCTTACACATTGGGATCAACGTGCTTTCACAGCCGCGTAGATGTTTATTTCGTCCCCTTCTGATTGCTTTGAAGTCAGAATTTCATAATCGAGAATGCTTTGACTTAAGAGACGCCCCCATGTTGTTTCCTCTCTGACTCCAAAGAGTGTCCTCCAGATTTGTCTCCAAATGGACTGGGCGTTCAGCTTAATATACCGAGGTCCCACGAAGGTTGCGTATTGCCCCAAAACGTCGTCCGTTGATTGACTGATATTTTAAACGAACAGTTTCAGTAATAACTGTACAGCCCTAATCTGGCTGCAGGGCTTGGTAAGGAGGTAAGGAGTATAGAGACCCGTATCATGAAGGATGGTAACCAGTTCAGTCCGTGGCACAGACATATCACGAACCCCGAGGTTTACCTGCCTGACCAGTCCATGTACCCTGGCTTCCCCTAGAAACCAGTTCCATCGGTGACACAATAGACCTTTTTACCACGGATTCGGTAAATTTCGCGTCCATTCGGAGAAGCAAGTCACGTGACGCAAAAACATGTGATCATCAACAACCAATCGTTTGCTGGTGGGTTGACAAGTCGGCTCACCTCATCGTTTTCTATGTGCAGATTTGTCTCTGCCATAACAGAGGTATGTAGCAAATAATTACAACGAATGGTCTTTGAATTGAAAAACATTTTCTTTTGTAATAAAACGTCTGTGTTCCAAACTGCCATAAGTCTGCAACCGTCAGTGTATTTTTGGTTTTAATTTATGATATTTTATCGGCAATAATTTCAAGAAATAGTGTCATTTCCGGTTGTGATCGCCAGGCAGAGGTCGCAGCACAGACAAGATTTGGCGCGAGATACAAAATGACGACAGCGTCATTGACGAACGTCTTGACAGCATCATTTATTGATTTGAAGGAGGTCTATGGGAGAGGCCTTATTCCACAATCACTACAGCATTTCAACATTACGAGTATTATTTCGTTTGTTGTCGAGTCAGGCCATGACTACAAGTCTGGAGGTGAAATTACAAGCGTCTAGTCCGTCATTCATAATCCAGCCGTCGTCCATTAGAGAATATCCGCGTCCATAATCCAAAGACCTATTCCATTTTCCATATAACAGTATTAGCACCAAATTCAAAAAGACAATCATAGTATACATAAGCATAGGCTTGTTTCCTGCAAGAGAGAAGCGGTCAACAGTTTTCAATGATGCCGGAAAGACATCATGATGTTCCAGAAATATCAAATCCGTATCGCTGATCAGTATTCTTAATCCATAATATTCGTTATAGAGTCGTCATCTAAAAAAGATGTATCTCAGTCACGCTTTGATTGTGTCTGTTCATATGAGTACCATGAGGATCTTGAAGTACATGGGTTCATACGGCCCCCAGCCCCGGGTTAAGCGGAATTAGACACAAGTTACGAAACGTAGCGCCATAGATCTTGCATGCTACGTTCGTATTTTGCTATCAGCATGCGATATGTATCGCCAAATTTGAGAAACTTTGAGTGGAGGCGCTTGGGGGAATAGCCCTGTTTTATAAGTTTCTGCAGCAATGTTTTGTGATGTTGATTAAAATCATCACATTTAACACAGGATCTAGCAAATGCTACTAAGCGAGATATGTATACGCCATATGCAGGTCCCACTGGAATATTACTATCCAGAAAGGGATAGTTTACGATGTCGAAATTGTAATCATCTCTTTTGTCATAAAGTCGACGAGAGAGAATGCCCGCTTCATTTTTATAGAGATAGAGATCTAAATAAGATGTACCTGTAGGGCTATCTGTAGTTTCCTTCAAATCCAGTGAAGGTGGATATATATCCTTCACTGCGTCATTTATATAACGATTATCCACAGCGAGAAGATCGTCTACATAGCGCTTGGTGAATGAGAAGGAACGGGCTTTGAATGGATCGGTTTTTGAAAGCGCCTGCATATAGTCATATTCATAAGAGAACAGATACAGGTCGGCCAACAGGGGTGCACAATTAGTACCCATTGGAATACCTATATCCTGCTGATATATTGTGTTGCCAAATTTCACGTAGATATTTTTAATGAGAAATTCAAGCAACTCTATAAACAAAGAAACATCCCATGAATGATATCTCTTGTATGTAGTCGAGCTAAAGAATGCTTTATGGCTTCCGACGTTAATATATCTACGATCAGTTTTCTTGAACACAGATACTATTAATGAACTTAGACGGTCAATAAGGTCCTGATGAGGGATTGTAGTATAGAGAGTCGAGAAATCCCATGTGGATACATGTCTGTACGGTATGTGACCTTTGGCATCAAGCTCTTCCGTAAGACATTTTGAGTTTTTCAATATCCACATACATTCAACGCCAGAGTTCTTAGAAATAGTGGCGCAATACCTTTCCCAAAATGCTTTTACCTCCTGAAGGGCCCTCGTCAATAGGTTTGAAAGAAGCTTGGTGGTGCAGCTTCTAGAACCAGCTATGAATCTAGCTTTGTATGGTGATTTATGCATTTTGGGAGTCCAGTACATTTTTGGTATGTCGTTATGATTGGTTGGAAGACGAATACCTCTTTCCCTGAGAAACTTGTTGTGATTGTTAAATAAATCTTCCAGAGTAAATGCAATTTGGGAGTAAGTAGACGTATTTGATGAAGATATGTCTACACTCAATTCTTTAACCAGCACCTGGTAATAGTAATATTTACATATGAATATTATATTATTTGGAGCTTTGTCTGCTGGGACAATGACGAATTTACTCTGAAGATTTGCAAGAACTTCTTGCGAATTGAGGTTTCTCAGTACTTGTTTTGCTTGAGGAAGAGTACTTCTGTCAATATGGCGGATTGTTTCAACGACCTTGCTCTTGTTGAGATCCACCATTCAGAGAGTACTGCAGGTTCAATTTTTTCTCGCTTAGACCAATCAATAACGTACTGTTCTAATGCAGACAGGACTATCTTCTGGTCAGCCTTCAGATTTATTCTTCTTGGCTCTCTATATTTAGGTCCTTTCATCAGGAGTAATTTCAGATCCTTATCACTCACCACATCAAGGTCACCAGTCACAATATGTTTGCATGGTGTATAGATAAAGTTCGACGATTCACAATCACAACTATAGCCTCCTGACGTGTATAAGTTCCAGTCAAACTCCTGGACAGCATTGGAGTAATTGAATATTTTGGTGGCTATAGATTTGGTGTACTTATATGAAATGCAAGGAGGTTCTGTGAACTTAAAATAGTTTGGTACAGCGTTGCGTACCTCTGGATCATTCAGGATTCGAGGTAAATTAATGATATCCAGTCCTTTATCTAAGTAGTTGAGTTTCAAGAAAAGCCGATCTTGAGAGGTTTCGATTATGTTCACTGGACGATACAACCGAAAATACGCTATATCTTGACATACTTTAATGATTTTTGATGATATTATATTTCCTGAAGACGCAGATTGTTGTATATCTCTGGCTATTTGATCTAAAGCTCTGAGAGGTAACGCATACAGAACTGTACGTAAGCTATGTATACTATTGGGTGTGTTAGTTAAACCCACTAAGTAATTTAAAGTGATATGATCGTGAATCATCGAACTGTTAAACTTTCGCCAACCATGGCTGCGATGTCTCCGTTGATGGGGTTTAAATAGTTGGGTAATGTTGGATATATTTGAACGGCGGTTTGTAGCATTGCCGAACCCACTGACATTATCATTTAAACCAAACGGAAACACGCCGTTGGCTGCAAGATTCTCTTTTTCCATTTTTACAGCCCATCAGCAACTGGTTATTTCATTGGTCGAATCCAGCGTGCAATCCGGAGTTTCCGTTGACAGCTTTTCACGTCGTCACGTCTTTCGGCTATTTTCGGTATGAAAAGGTCTATACGCCAAAGGACCTGGAATGGGAAAAGAAACATTTACATTCACTCCTTGACCCGCGATTTACCTTGTACGGTGGCGGGTATATATACCACACGCTATGTGTCTCGCTTCGCGTTTATACGCTGGAGTGCCCAGTAATAGTCAGTCACCAATAGACACCCAAGGATTATTTGTGGCCGGCAACGTGCATCTCGCAGACTACTGCAGTATCCCACAGTACATCACAGCGAGCTCATTTCTTGGTTGATCTTTCGGATAGATTTTACGATTTTTTTGAGTGATGCGAAAAACACTACCGAGTAAATTAGAAAATAATCATCAGATTTGAAATAAAATAATGTTTGCAAACTTCTTCCAGAAGAAAAAAAAATTTGACCGCGTTATACCAAAGGCCTTTGCCCCCAGTATGATTGGCTATAACGTCACAGAGTGTCAACATATATTGTTTTGTCTTATCGGAGGCTTTCAATCAATGAAAATGCCAGGAATTTGCATGAATTTTAAAAACAATCTCCGACTTGCACACAGGTTGCAAGACATCGAAAAGGATGTTCCTGATAATTCTTAGAAGATAATGTCATTTTGAATATATTTTGAAAAGAGGTGGTGTAGACATTCAATATTCAAGATAAAGGATAAATTTAACGGGGCACTGTTTTCGCATAATCTTCGATTTCATACTTCTATAATGATTTTACCCAACCATAATAAAAAAAACCCGGATATTTTCTAGAAGTTGAAATACCATTTTCTTCAAAATGCCTCATTGGGTTTCTGGAACAATCGAATCCGAATAAATCGAATAAAAGTGGGGTTTAACATGCTTTTCTTTAAGACAGTGGGATGGCAAGGTGGCCAGCCCTGACATCGAGGCAAAATTGCTATGATTTTGTCAACAGTTCAAGTATAGTGACATCTGCATGAATGATACAGTCAGACAAGGAGACGAGAATCGGGCTGCATTATAGATCTATTCCTGATAGGCTGTCTACTTCCTTGCAGCAGCTTCTGTGAAACGCTAACGCATGAAATTGTACGATCTCGCCATATTAATGTCTTCATCGAAATCCACGTCAACAAACCTGTAGCGAATGAACTCATCTGTGCAATGGAAATACCGGCTGCAGCTAGTGAAAAACAGAAAATAAAAACAGCCTCAGTCTGAAAAGACAAATAAATATTTGAAGAAGTAGAAAAGATCCTTCAAGAAGGAAAATAAATCGTTCTAATCTGCAGAGAACGAAATTGTACAATTAAGACGTACGAGCAAGTAAGAACAAGCCAGGCAGAGCTCAAAGACGCTACAGAAACACAGGATACAAACTTCCGGCAAAACTTCAGAATGTCCTCAAACTGAAAAAGCTATGTCATTCTACTAAAACCAAATTGACAAATGAGTTAAGTGAGAAAATATTCATATCCAAATCCCCAGAATAAATGTAACAATTATACCAGAAAATAGATACAGTACATGGTACATAACAAGTTAAAATGACACCGGATGTTTTCCAAGCCATTACTAGATCCACCTCTAAGATACGGTAAATGTTTACCTAACCAAATCGCACCCAATATATTTTCAACATCTCGGCACGAAGCCATGAAACGAATTGCCAGGCGAGATGAAAGTAATTGAATCGCACTAACGCTTTGTTCGGAAAATCGGGGAAAAAATGTTAGCATTTTACAGTCAGATTATTACACACTTCTATCAATATTTTATTGTTTATGAGTCACATAAAAAAAAGTTTTAACTGATCGTGATAATAAAATTTCAATAAAAAAGCTATGAAAATGAATCCTGTCTGCCACGTGGATTTTTCTACGTCATTCACTGGCAGACGCGTATAGTTCTACACAGTTTTGAGGAAACAAGCTTCAGATCGGATATAATTTTAGCAGCCAGCTGACCCGTAATTCAAAGAAAAAAAAACATTTCCCAATACAAATTTCTTAATACGAAATAGAACCAAATACTCCATGTAAGGATCACGAAACAATGCATACAATAGCCAAGTCTGGATATAACAACATGTCTAGTCTTGAGTCTTTTCAGCTGCACAAAGACCCAGACAGTAGCTTCCTACATGAATTATCTACCCAACCAAGCTGAGTGCTAACGGTTGTTAATATTAGACCCAATCCGGCGTGGACATTATTTTTAGAAGGTAAAATAACATATGAAATGATGATACCACAACATAGTCTGCTTGAAAGTAGAAAGCTCTGGTAAGATAGTTTAGATCAAAGTGGAAATTTAATAGCGTAAACCGAGTTATTATATTATTTAAATTGGCTGTATCGATTAAACACCTTCTATTTGTGATAATGTTGACTCCAGTCACTTCTGCCACTTTCCCCCTTCAGCTCCAACAATTCAATCAGGGTTGCAGACGACACATTCACTTTCTTTATTGTCATGACTGTGATTGGGATTACTGGATCGATGAGAACCTGAAATGTTTAAAAAGGCATATACAGTCTTTCTCACCGGTATATGATTAGGTTAATAACTGAATGCCAATTGCAATTTCATTAAATATCCTCACATGAACAGCGATAAGACAATCGATTGAAGCGATATGTAAGAGGTGGGAAATTGACGAGGTTTAGCGACTAAAAAGCAACCGTATGGCTCCACAGGAAGGCCGATGTACAAAAATACCATAAGATCAGAGCGTCCCTTTCAAGATCCCTGTGATGTCTTACTTCTGTACATTGTCTGTGTGTATATTAATGTGCAGGTTTTCACGGTGGTACGGATCCACCTGTAGTTGAGTGGTTGAAGTTCTGTATGCCCACTGTATCCCCGTAGTTGAAACTCTTATTTTTGTAGGACGGGATATGGCGATAGAGCACTAGTCATGTCTACGAGGCTGGCTGCCATAGATACATACATACATACATACATACATACATACATCCTCTTCTGCCTTGTAGGCCAACAAGGCCTGTTGCAGATCGGTTGTTTACTGTGTTGCGTTTGCTGCAAACATGTCGTGCACTGGCTGTTGAACGTACCGATAGTCCTGCATGTGTTTGTCGAACCTGGCTTTAAAAGAATTTACAGATGGAGCGGAGACCACAGTTTCTGGCAATATATTTCATAGGTTGCAAACTCGGTTGCTGAAGAAATTGTGTCGCACTGCTTTACAGGCTCGATTTTTCACTATTTTGAGACTGTGTCCTCTTGTTCTTGATGTGCTGTCCAAAACGAAGGGTGACTCCGAAACCATGTACATATCGTGTAAGTACTTGAACACGTCAATCATATCTCCTCTGGTGCGGCGATAGTACAGGCTTGGGAGGTCTATGGCACGGAGGCGATCTTCGTATGGCCGGTTTTTCATTTCACCAATAAGCTTTGTGGCACGACGTTGGACATTTTCGAGAATCACACAACTCTTCTTGTGAATAGGTGCAGAGATAACGTTCCCGTACTCTAGATGAGGTCTCACCAAAGAAGTATACAATCGTGACATAGAATCTTCATCTAAATGTGTGAAAGATCTACGTATCAGACCCAGAATTCTGTTTGCCTTAGCTGCTGCCTTTTTACAGTGTTCATCGAAATGCAGATTTGTATCTATCAAGACACCAAGATCTCTCTCCAGGTCTGTTTTGATAAGTTTTACTCTTTCCCCCTCGAGCGACATGTGGTAGTCTGAGTGTTCATTTTTGGAACCGATATGCATTAGTTTGCATTTCACAGGGTTAAACTTCACAAGCCAATCATCAGTCCAGTTCTCGAGTCTTTCAAGGTCACTTTGGAGAACATCACAGTCTTCAAGAGAATTGATGCAACGAAAAACTTTAGCGTCGTCTGCAAACAGCTTAATAATGGAATGAACGACATCTGGTAAGTCATTTATGAATATTAAGAATAGCACTGGTCCCAACACACTACCTTGGGGAATACCACTAAGGACATCAGCAGTCGACGACTGGGCTCCGTTGACCACAACACACTGTTTCCGCTCACTCAAGAAATCTTTGATCCAGTCGAGCAGTTTTCCTCGTATTCCATAACCTTCAAGTTTCTTAAGAAGTCTAGCATGCGGGACGAAATCGAAAGCTTTGCGGAAATCTAGAAACACACAGTCGATGCAACCTCCAGAGTCAATAATTTTGGTCCATATGTCCATCACTTCAATGAGTTGGGTCATACAGGATCTCCCCTGAATAAATCCATGTTGGCATTCTGATAGCAGGTTATTTTCCAATATGTGTGACATGACAGAGTCTCGCAGAACCTGTTCGAAGATTTTGCAAACCACTGAAGCTAGACTGACCGGTCTGTAATTGTTACACATGTGTTTTTTGCCACTTTTAAAAATAGGAGTTATGTTGCCGAACTTCCATTCCTTCGGAACTTCTCCAGCATCCAGGGACTTCCTGTATATGATGTGGAGTGGTTTGGCTAGCTCACTACTTGCTTCACGTAGTAGACGTGGATGTAGGCCATCAGGGCCCGGTGATTTACTAGTTTTCAGGGAATTCAGTTTTTCCAACATATCTTTTTCGCTAAAATGGGCATCCTCTAGAGTATCGTTGAAGCCTCTCGCTGCAAACTCCGGTAGATTGGTTGTATCTTCACTTGTGAAAACAGATGAAAAATAACTATTTAGTACTTCTGCTTTATCAGAGTCATTTTTCGTACTAACACCATCTTCGTCGACCAGATCGGGAACCGAAGACTTTGTCTTCATCTTGGACCGTGCGTATTTGAAGAAAGCTTTAGGGTTCCCCTTACTTTCTCTTGCTAATTTTTTCTCAAAATCCCTCTGTGCTTTTCTACACTCCGCTTTGGCCTGATTTCTTTGTCGAACATATTCCAGTCGGTGCTGACCGTCTCTACTTTGAAGATATCTCCTGTAACTTTTGTTCTTCCTCTTCACTTGCTGAACCGCCTTTTCGTTCATATACAGGGGCCGTTTCTTTGATTTCTTGTTGTTTTTCACTTTTGGTATGTATGTGTTGGTTAAAGTGTTTAATTTGTCCTTTAACAGTTTCCAACTTCCTTCTACATCAGTGTCTTTTAAGGCTGCTTCCCAGTCTGTATTAGCTAATTCCGATTTTATACTGGTGTAATCTCCTTTATCATAGATAAATCGAGTAGGTTGAATATCACCGTCGATAAAATAGCAGTTAAATCTGAATAGGAGTACACTGTGGTGGCTCTTACCGATAGGTGCTAGATGCTCTAAGTTGCTCACCATAGACTCTTCGTTAGTTCTGATCAAGTCCAAGACATTTGGGTTATCTTCACCTCTGTAATGAGTGGGGTCAATCACGTGCTGAAACAAGTAACAGTCTCTCAATAATTCCACAAAGTGTGTGCTTGGGTGTGATATGTCTTCAGTTGAAGAAATCCTCTTCCAGTCAATTTCTGGATAGTTAAAGTCACCCATAATTAACACATGACTAAATCCCTTAATGGTGATGTTGTTGAATAAGGTGTTCATATCAGCATTGTTCTGCGGGAGGCTGTTTGGTGATCTGTAAACTACTCCTACTTGTAGCCTGTCGCTGCCTTTCAGTTTGATTTCTGCCCATACTGATTCTTCAAAGGTATCTTCACCATCCATTTTCAATGGGTTTGGATGCAGATTTTCTTTTATGTATAGCGAAACTCCTCGTCTAAAATTAGTTTTGCTTAGATTGCTGTACTGCTGGTAGCCAGGAAAGTCAAACTCTGCTTCTTCAGGATTCAGAGTTCTGTTTTTAGGTACTGTCTCTGTGACTCCAATAATATCCGGGTCCTCAACATGGAGTAGCACTTTCAGTTCTGCTCTTTTGTTCAACAGTGAGTCAGCGTTAGTATACAGACATTTTAAGCCGAATTTACTTTTCTGACTGCTAGTGTTTACAGTTTCTGGTTCTGCGAAATTTCCTAAATCAATGTTGTCACTTTCCAATGGTTCACTCTCCCAATCGTTTTCAATCAAATTGTCCACATTTGGACATCCAGAATTTATCCCAGACTCTGCATCCGAGTGTGCATCCAAGTAATAATTAGGTGCGTAAAATGTACAGTGATCGTGCTGACTGTCAACAGGAAGATTCTCTGCGGCGTCTAATAACTCAACTCCACTTTCCGGAGGAACATTTTCAGTTTCCAGAATGTCCTTTTTCTTTTCTGTTCCCCTTGAGTTTCTCCTTCCCTCACGGGCTAGGTTGACATCTGGTCCTGGGAGTATCGTAGGGAGATCGTGCTTCTGCCCAATTTGGTTTCGGTCTTCTCTCTCACTTGGCGAGTTCATCTTAGAAGAACATTAATCAAAACGGCTATCAAAAACTAATGAATGGTGCTACTGTAGATTTTGGTGCAATTTCTCCAACATATGTACAGTCAGTGGTCACATCCAGACTTCTGCTAAGGTAAGTCTATATTTATTTTAGGAATACTGAAAATTTGGTGCAATTTCTCCAACATATGTACAGTCCCATCCAGACTTCTGCTAAGGTAAGTCTATATTTATTTTAGGAAACGACGGCGTTTCACAATTTTCCAATTTCGAATTGTTAAATCCACTTCCCCTTTGCTTTCTCTATTCCTAATTTCCTCTGACAGCTTTTGTCGCCGAGATCTTTCCCTCGGGGTCATGTCCGGTTTGGAGGAAATGCCGGTAGATTCTTTTGTCAAATGAGTTTTCCTCAGAAAGTCAATCTTATTTTTTCCATCGGTGAATGTAAGTCGTGGTGGACGGGGATTTCTTTGTTCACTCACCTGATTTTCTGGGTCGTTCCTTGCTCCAAGTCGACGGGATCTTTCTTTCACCAGACCCTCTGTATTCAGTGATAATTCTCTCATGAGGCGTTCTACCTTATCGGTATCATGTGCTACACGTATACTGGTGTCTTCACTTTGGGACTCTTCGATGCCAAACACTATTACGTTGTCTTTCCTGGACTCTCGATCCCTGGATTCATCACTAATCTCATCACATTTAGAATCGATGATATTTTCGAGGTTTGGTAAGACCATATCAACACGTTGTTTAAGATTGCTCAGATGATCGTTGGTAGATTTCATTTGTGTATGCATCTCTGATATTTGGGATTTCATTTCTCTATGCTCCATTTCAATTCGAGAAACAGATTTCAGTACATTGGAGAAAGTAATGTCACATTTTCTGCAATACCAATGAATATTTAAATCCCCTTTAGTGAGTATTTTATAGCTATCAACACCTACTTGTTCACATTTGATGTGGTGCCAGAAATTACAGATCTCACATTTTAGAGCTTTGTCAGATTTGTTGACCGGTTTGTTGCAGGACCCACAGTTATCATTGATTTCAGTTTCTCTATTCCCAGACTGTGGCGGGTCTACACCTCCTACAGCTGATCCATCGTCGGTTGGCTTGTTGAAGTCCCTAGTCTGAGAGTGGGCCATTGTTGTCGTTGTTGTTGGAGAGGAAATGGAGACCTTCGAGTTATTCTTGTTTCCGTTTCTGTTCCAATCGAATCTACGCTGAATTTCGCTGGTACGAGTCTAAGTCTGTTTGGTCTATTGCACATTATTTGCCCGAAAAATATGGGAAGAGCAGCTCTCTGTTGAAAAAAATTGTTGTTGTCGGAAAACAAACGGACGGGACATTTAAAAATGGCGGTCCGGAAGTTGTATTTCTAAAAGTCTAAAACGTGGCAAAAAACTCTCTCTGATTTACAGATCATCCGTTCTGCGATCGCTGGAGATCCACCGTAGACGCTATGACTTGTACATATTAGCAATTGTTAAAAAATGTTAAAAGCCAGGCCCTAAATTATCAAACACAGTCAAAAAAAATACGGAGCTCGAAGAGAAGACGTCCGTCACCAGTGCACGCATGCGCCAGATGATATGGGTTTGAGCCAATCAGACCACTATGTGATTTTCTATGGCAGGCAGAATATTGAGTGAGTGAATATGACTTAACGTCGCTTTCAACTATATTTCAGTCATATCGCGACGTTTGGGTCCTATTCCTTTTCACGTCCGGGAACCCTACAGGTGCCCCAGTTAGTAGCCTTTTATATGCGTGGGATATCAGCCAATCAGATCGCAGAGTGGGTAGTCAATACTTATACGGACTAAATGACAAGATGCCACCTAATTGGTTGATATTTAATTGAAGTGGACTGATGAAATAACAGACCACGACAGCTGTGTTCGCACTATTTAAAAATACGTCATAATTAATCAGCTCTGAACCCTTGGGTTTCCGCTCGATTTTGGAAATGACCCCCATTATTTATAAATCACACCGAGACACGCTGTCAAACATATTATAGTGGAATTCTCCATGGGACAGTGAATATTTTGATATACAAGCAGAATTCACCCAATAAGAGAATATTTCCTGTAATAGACTCTACACTAAGCCATTCCCGAAACAAATTAAAACATTACAAATTAAAAAATAAATTCCAATTGGGATACGTTCCAGATCATAATTGGGATACAGTAAAATATTTTCAAATTGGTCCTTCTGCCCAACCTCGTAAATATTCTACGGACATGTCCTTAAAAGTACTTAACTTTACAATAATCAATTTATCAGACATAGTATTCGACACATGATATTGATAGTTGTTCCATACAGATAAACATATGGATAGAAGAGTTTGTAATCAAATTTATTATCAACAACGTTACAAGTCCGATGATCATGACTATTACATTATTTAATGAATAATTGATATCAGTTGCTCTGCTTGAAGATCTTCAAGTACAATCATGCAGGAAATCCGTTGGGCGGTGAGGACGATGAGGGAATGGCAGACGGCCAGAAATCGTATTGCAACGGAAATGAACATTAGTCCGAGACTGGTGGATATTGACAATATGACCAGAGATGAACTGAACTATTCAATCAACAGCTTCTTATGGAAAGTGAAGAAATTCGATGGAACGGATTACCCACCCGACACTCTATACTCATTTGTGATATGCATTCAGCTGTACATCGAAACTTTGGATAAACACCACAAGGTCCTCAATGATGACAGTTTTTCCACAGATAGGGAACACTCTTGACAATTTAATGAAGAAAAGCAAAGGTTGTCCACCCAAGAAAAAAGCTCAAGAAATAACAATAGAGGAAGAGGAACTGTTGTGGTGTGCTAAAAACTTGAGCAGCCAGAACCCCGAAAAATCTGATATACACGTTGGTGTATCTCATCGGCCTGAATTTTGGATTACGTGGGGGCAGGAGCACCGTGACTTGAGGCGGGGAAGTACCTCCCAGCTTGAAGTTCGAGAAAGTGCTCAAGGACGTTTTCTGCAATACAAGGACTGCTCGTGAACATACAATGGTGCACTGAAACACCGCAAAATCGAATCTAAATGGAAATCTATGGAAATGTCGAATTTCTAGACAACCTTTGACCAAGGTAGATGCATTTTATCTTCGACCCCTGGAGAAACCTGCAAATGATTTTTGGTGTTCCCAACAACCTCTTGGTCGCCATAAGCTGGCGGGGCTTGTGGCGACGATTTGTACGATAGGCGGTTTGACGGGACACGGCATCAATCATTCTTTGCGGACAAGTTGTGCAAGGTATTGACGAACAATTAATATGCCAGGTAACTGGACATAGATCTATAGCTGTTCGAAATTACAAACGTACACCACCAGCGCAAAATAAGGTGATGTTTGAAGTGATTCAGGGAGTGGGCAATACAAGCTGATCTTAGTAGTTATTTGGACAAAAACATAACTGTAAACCTCAATACCGGTATCAATCTAAAATAGCTACACGAGATGACCGCGCTGATATCCAGTTATTTGATGAGTTGAAATTAAACACCGTTCACCCTGTCTCTTCTTCTGCCTTTCACAGTATATCCGTTAATGTATTGTGGTAGGCCTACTTGTGTCACAACTCCAAGAACGACTGCAAATTTTGTTTCTACATTTGTGATCTTTCCGTAAAACATCACTTATGCATACTTTTGCCTGAATTTTTCTGGAGTTGTTGACGTTATTGGGAACACCGCTATGTTGAATGGCGCGACTTAATAATGTACTCCAGCTAGCTCAACTCTCCATTCCTTAAAAATAATGGAGCGCCGCGACAATAGAGTGATGTCACAGGTGTGTTTTAGTATGGATTGAAGGGCTTAGTTGCCTGTGGCATGTACAATAAAAGTATATAAAAGGACTATACAAAGAGATATTTCCACCTTGTGGTTTTGACCGATCAAGTGATTTAAAACTGTTATCCCTGGACGGAATATTCTTCCTATAAATCCCCATTCATCTCAATTGGTAAGACATGTGAGAGATGATCAAAATTGACGACGCCTGGCGACTACAAAGCAGCAATATGACTCCACAGGAAAGCCTCCCTCGGCACCTCACGTTCAGACTAGAATACGGAGGATTCTAAGACGTAACCTTGGTATGTCAGCCACATTTTTATTGCAGCTGTTCGTGTGAAAACTATGAAGTAACCACATGTGGGGGCCGGCTTAAATGGAAATAGATTGGCTAGCTCGGGAACTGTAAGGACATATCAGCTTAAATAAACAACTCATCTGATGTTAATGGACGAGCACCGATGGCGTCTGATGGAGAATAGGTCCATTTCAATCGTTAGCAGCATACTTTTGCCATGCAGACCATGCTTTCTCTAAACTGGCTCATGAATCTGTCTTTTTACGATTCTAATCTCAAGCAAGGAGTGAGCGAGTGAATATGATTTAACGTCGCTTTCAACTATATTTCAGTCATATCACGACGTTGGGTCCTATACCTTTTCACACCCGGGAACCACACAGGTGGGGTCCTATTCCTTTTCACACCCGGGAACCCCACGTGTGCCTCAGTTAGTCGCCTCTTACGACAAGCTGTCTGAGGAACTGAGGCCTATTCTTACCATGACCTGCGGAATGCACAACGACATCTCAGGTCAATCCCCGGAAGCCCCACGGGGCTCCAATTACAAGCATGTCATATTGCTTCTGATATGATGTAAAAGGTGAAAACATTCACTTCACTGCCAAACACAATAGTGTTAGTATTTGTGTAGAAACGGTTAAGCAGTCCAACAAATGAAATATCAAACTGAACGTTTAGATACTATAACTAACATGTGTTCATACATATGACGCATCTCCAAAGATCGAAACATCTGCTATGGCAATTAAGCTATACCGATATTGCTGAATGGGACGTTAAACCTTAATTCTCTCTCTCTCCTTAAGCTATACCGAATGTTAAAACAATGTAGACATTTGATATAATCAGCTAAGACTAAGTGAATCGATTAAAACAAGTGATTGTGCAACTATTAAAGTTCGAGTCATTGATGATGTTTCTGAAACCAGATAAGCATGATATATCATACATAAATAAGAAATCGTAAAATGGCAGATGTCGTCTGTAGTCATTATCAGATTTGTCTAAAGTCAATAAGGAAAGTGGCACTGATTGATCGCTGCTGATACTCGCATCAAACTGTTCTCTTTAATCGATAAACCACAATTTGATTATTTGGATTATGACAGTTATCGTACTTTCTTCTTTGATGTAGAACACAAAACACCTTTCAACTTTCTGTCACATCGTTTCTTCCGCCATCATAATTTTAGGTTTTGAATATCACTGGAGGACAACGACATTTTACGACAGCTTGTGTTAATGGAATCCGTGGTATGCGGCAGACGTGGTCCCAACAGTTGGACGGCGTCATTCTATACGGTTTGGTCAGATGCCCCTCATTGAAACAAGTCAGTAACTGAGAAATACGAGGGTAGTCTCCCTTTGCACAATGAGCTGAACGAGCTAGCAGGTGCCAGATACTGTCAGGGCACATGTTTGAGCATAGACTACACCCATACGACCAGCGAGATAACACCAGGCCAAGGAATTTGAAAGTATGTAACTGTATTAGTAACAGTTCACCGAGACTGAATTCACAACTTAAATTAGCCCAAATGTTGAAACGAATTCCGGTTGATATACCTGTTAATGATGTTATTATATTTCTGCTGATATTTCGCCATTATGAGACTCATTGATCAAAACCAGGCCTTTCTCAAATAAAAGGCCATTATAATAATGGCCTTATATCAATATTTCAAAATCAATATTTAGTCCATTGATAAGGCGAAATGTCCTCAAAATGAATATTTTAAGCAATTCCAGTCAACAAACAATTGATATGTCTCTAATTTGGATAGTACAGAGGGACTTCCGTTAAACGCGGTGCATCGCCCTTTCAATCTTTGGCTTTCGTTCCGTTTAGTTTGAGCGGTTTTCGTTCCGTTTTCGTTTCGGTTATCGTGTCGATTCGGTTTTCATTTCAGTTCGCCTACTAGCCGTTATTTGCCTTCGCTCCGTTTCGCTTAGTTTTACGTTCCGTTTTGCGCTTCGGTTATCTGTCAGTTTTGCGTTCAGTTTGTCGGTTCCTTCATCGTTTCGGTTATCCTTTAGTTTGCGTTTTATTTTAGTGATAGCGCGGTTCAGATCGCTTCCGTTTCGTTTAGTTAGCCTTTAGAAAGATTGCAAATCAAAGTGGACGGTAAAATATGATGCTCCGTTTAACTGACTTTCCGATGTATCCGCCATGACACAGAGCTTGCCTCGAAGTATCTCCGATTAGAAGCGAATTAAAGGTCACAGTGGAGTGAATGGCAGCAACAATTTATGGTGATTGACGAGATGAGAGAGAAAGTTGCATAATAATTTAAGTAGAACAGCGAGCTACTCTTTTAGATCGATTTCTATTTCGTCTGATCTTGAGAGAGGACGCCAATGAGATCAGCATGGCGATCGCAATGGTTTGATTAACCTTTGCCGATAAGCTTTGTCGATAATACCAAGATATTCTGTCTTCTCTGTCCTATGTCTTTATTTCCCAAATTCGATGTCCTTCAGTGAGGGAAAAAAGGAAAATAACTGTTCAATTAGTTCCCTTTGACTGTTCTCCACATAATGCGCATGATATGAGTTTTGGTACAGCATTTGCTTAAAGATACGCAGAAATCTTCCGTATTCCTCACTTTACATCTAAAACCTCGATATGTATAGTTTCGCAGCCAAATCGATGATTTTGATGGTGTCAGCATACCAGGTACCCCAAGCTCTCGAGAGACGTCCATTGTTCTGTATACAAACATGGACAATTATTTGTAAGAAAAACTTTCAAATGAAAGGTGACTTCCTCTTAAGATGATAAATATGTGTTCTTTTCACTTCCCTCCTGGCGCCATACACGTCACCAACACCGCGGTTCTCTATCGGTTCTCAAAGGAACCGCCTCATAACAAGCCCCGATACGATGCACTATGCTGCGCAATTGTACTTAACAATTCAGATAACATGCAGTCAATGTGGGTGTAGCTGGATGTATTGCGATGCAAATCCTTTGATCACACCGCCATAGTGAAATTTGTGAATATAACTTCCCAGATTCCGCCACTCGATACTGTAGAATGTACTCGACTGGCCAACGATGGTACTGAAATAAATGGATGACACCTTCCTACCCGCATTCAAGACTGCTTTCGTTGGAAATCTCACGGATTTCATAGACTATCGTTTGACTATTGAGGCGTTACATGTGGTTAACTCTGCAGATCCGCCTACATTTTTGCGACATCCATGACCCGTTACAATACTCGGTTATGCATGTGTTTCCGTTAGACACATGTTATAAATAGGGATATATATGTTGCTCTCAACGACATCAAAAGGATCAACAGTAATTCTTGTGATGTTCTGTAGATGCTGCTTTACAACGTGACATGTTAGAAAATTCGACAATGTTCCACTACCTGCCCATGATGTAATAGCTCTGCCAAACCATCTGATAGAAATTAATGAGTTGTGTCACAGTCGGATGTAAGAAACGGCGCTGGTCCATGTGTGAAAGTCTGTCAGTTTACTTACCGAAGGGCGGTGGTTCTCTCCGAGTACTCCGGCTTCCTCCACCAACCAAACTGACTGTCACCATATGAGTGAAACAAACATTGTGACATTAAGCCAAATTCCCTCCCTCCCTGTAAGAAACGGCTCATGATAAATTCGAAAAAATATTTTTAGAGTGCCTGTTCTTATTCAGAACACTAGCCCGAAAACATCGGCTAAGGGGTCTAATTTACTTTGCATTGATTGTTGTTGTTGGACCGGACCCCTACGCCGGAATTGCGGTAACAGACTGAAACGGAAAGAAGCAAATAGAACATCAGTCGCTCGAGATCTTTCATTGCACTTGGAGTGAGGAATTGAGACAGAATCACGACAACAACCTAAGGACTCCATTAATTAGACGGAATCTGCCTTCAAACACGGATTTAGTCTACAAAATCCTCGTGTTTCCTTCTTCACATTTGGCATGGACATGCGCAGAATGCTCACATCATCTGAAATTGATCGTTGTCGGTTGTAAACCAATAACTGCGTGTGTTTATTCACGTGACCAGAAAGGTCACGATATAAAAATAGCGTAGGTCATATTATTACAAAATGTTAAAAAAGACGACAAAATGGGAATATCAGTCGATGTTTTCTCCACACATTTGATCACATTTTGTTAGCATCAAAACAGCCACTCTCGTTTAATCGTTTTCGTCGGCGAAAGATTGCGCAGAGGCACGCTGCGAAAGGCCTGCTTTTATTGATACATTTAGACTTGCCTCTACTCTGCCTCTACTCTACCTTAACCAAAATACACCTATCACAGCTGGAGTTTCTGAGTTATCAGAACACCAGTCTTTTGACCGCTTCTCTCTTCTCTCGTGTTGTGCGATCATGTGACCAGTTTGCTGGCACCTTCCCACCTCCAAGGTATGTTATTTCATAACTAGAGTGCTTCTGTGTCACTTTCATGATGTTCGTCGAGGAACAGTGGTCGATCGTTTGTGTACCTCGATGTGGAATTATGGCGATAAGATAAATATTTCGGACTGTTCCAATCAACACTCGCGTCAATCATGTACACGTCAATAGTATTTACGGGTCTCATCGATTGCAAGTGAAATAAAAACACACACACAAAAAACAGTTAGGCTAACTTGCGTGAGGAAGGAGAAAGTTGTGTGATGTTATGATCTGTATGGCGAGCTGTTGTCATCTCTATTTCGTTTGATCTCGATGAGGGACGTCAGCGAACTTATTGCTGGGCAATTAGTTTAGCTTAGTGATCCTAACTGAGCCTCCTAAATCCTGAAAGGATTTGACCTATTCTGATCAGACCCAGTGCGGCCATGGCTGTCGTATGTTTTCAGTTATGACTGTGAAAACTCTACTTTTATTAGTTACCACGTTTTTTCAAGTGATCGTAAACACTCAAGTAAAGTTTCCAGCAAATGAAAGACCATTGCGAACAGTGTGGGAAAATATTCATTGTAATTTTTTACGATTTTATTACACAGAGTAAAATGCAAATAAAGCATGGTATTTTATGGTGGTCTGTTGCAATCATATCTAGGTCCAGTGACGCCACACTGCCTTAATACATATATTTCAAACTTTGTATTCACTTTCCAATGCTTGATTCAAGCTTAAGGATAACTATCCCCTTAGAGGCAGTTTTTGCACCCCCATGACAATTTTTCGTCTGTATCAATAAATATACAAGATAACCATAATAAACTATATATTTTATGAAAGCATACATCGTAGGGATTCCAACTATATGATTTGCATAACTGAAAATAGAAAATATCCCAATATGTGTAGAAAATATCCCAATTTTTAAAAATTAAAATGAAAACAATAGCGTCCATTTTTCAATTGAAATTTCATGAAAACTGTCGGTCTTGTTTCAACTTTGATGGTATACCTTGGTAGGAGACAATTCGAACTAGTAAACTTTATCTCATTTTTTTTTTATTTTTGACTGGTTTTGTTTTTATAACTATTTCACTGAAATAAATTGAAAAAACTGTACTTTTTTTTTTGCTTGAATTCTATTGTCAAATACATTTTTAATCTGTCTAATGGGACCTACTCGAATTCCTGTTTATTCTGGATAACTATTACACTAAGTTTTTTTCATCAAGTCGGTTTAAAGTCCAATTTAAACTTAAAAACCTGCTAAAACTTGTTCACACCTGTGTAGATTACTTCACGGCGGGTGTCTGAGTGAAGTGTCACTGTCATAATTAGAAACAAAAATAAGGATGTTTGCATGGTTTTGATCAGAAGGGGGTACATTAATGTAAATAAGTAGGACTAATAGATAATTATCTTACCATAATACTGCGGAAATGAGTTTTGGAAAGGGAACGCTATCATTAGACGTAAAATAGATAGCAAGTGGCAAAAGGAATGGAACGAAGAAGAACGTGGACGATGGTTACATAAGGTTCTTGGTGGAGAGAAAAGACAAGTCCAGGGATTCCAGTTAGACAATAAGCGTGATGACCGCATCATCACGAGACTAAGACTAGGCAAAACCGGACTTAAATCACATCTGTCCATGCTTCTGAAAAACACCTCACCACTTTGCACCGCATGCACCAATGTAGAAGAAACAATAGAACATGTCCTACTTGAATGCCCTGAACACTACCCACAACGCGAGGCACTTAGAAACGACCTAAAAAAATTCGACACTCCCTTAACATTACCAGCGATATTAAACCCTAAGCTCCCCATTAGAAAACAGGTATTCAAGTCCTTAATAAACTTTATCAAAACTGCTGGCTATTACTCCAGTATATAAAACTACCCCCGTGCATGCGCACCACTAACTAGCAATGTCAGCATTGGCCAAAATTTCTCTTTTGGAATAAAATATAGGCAATGTGGGCACCGGAGATACCATGTTCCGTGTGGGCCGGTTGCCACATTAGTCTCAAAAATCGGAGGCCAAGACCAATCAACATCCCTGCGACTATACTGGCCAAAAAAATCTTTTTTTCGAAATAAAATATAGGCAATGTGGGCACCGGAGATACCATGTTCCGTGTGGGCCGGCCGCCACATTAGTCTCAAAAATCAGAGGCCAAGACCAATCAACATCCCTGCGACACTATTGGCCAAAACCTCTCTTTCGCAATAAAATAGGCAATGTGGGCACCGGAGATACCATGTTCCGTGTGGGCCGGTAACCACATTCGTCTCTAAAAGCTTAAGGCCGTTACCAATTCAACAATCAAGGACATAAATCACTAGCACACGTCCAAGAAACAACCACGCACACAAAAAATGTCACTCACAAAAATGAAAACTACACACTTTTCATTTTATACTTTCAGAAATGGAAATGAACAAGATGAAAATCATCATTGTCGGCTCAAGTTACGTCCATAGACTGGAGAGCAGCATCCTTCGAAAACAAGTCCCGGGCTCTAGGCTAGACTTTGGCACAGGCCAGGACATTCGATTCTTTGGTATTGGCGGGGCCAGAGTCGGGACCCTACGAAACTCGAACAAACTGGAAAACCTCCTACGGGAGACAAATCCTGACCTACTCATCCTCCATATTGGAGGAAATGATGCCGACTCTTACAAAAACGAATCGGCAATTTACTTCGACATCATGGCCCTGACAGGTGAACTCCAGACAAAATTCAAAATTCCGAGGATCTACATCAGTCAGCTGGTATTCCATCAGGTAACTCGGCACATTTCGGTCCATTCCTACAACAGCAAAATTCAAAAACTGAACCAACTACTAAGTAAAAACACAATGGCCACTTTTTGGAAACACCGGGGAATGATCCACCCCCAAAAACAAATCCTAATCCACGACGGAGTCCACCTAAACCATTTAGGCCAGGAGCTGTTCTACCGGTCTATGCGAAGGGCCATACTGGGAGCCATGAGGAACAGACATCACTGAAAACAAGACGGAAACCAGGGAAAATAAAATTAAAAAAAAACAGAAAAGAAGAAACGCCCCAAAAACAGAAAACAGTGCACCAGGAGATGACAAACAACAACACCGACGAACTGACCTAACAGAAGCTACCAAGTCACTATTAAAGGAAAAATGAACAACAAACACTAGAAAACCAACAGATTCTGGACCAGAGGAATAGCACCGATATATCTACCCGCTTACGATCTCAACAAACCAAAAGAACTGACGATAAATACCCAAAGCCCCATTTGGGTGAGCCGTGCCGCATTGGGATGGGGTGCAGGTTTCTTCGAGTATGGCGACAAAGTACTATACCGGGGTTTTTCCTGGCCGGCGGTGGGGCAGAAAAGAACTAAAAATAATAATGCAGAGAACAATGGAACTATAAAATAACTGCCAATTACTATTTAATACTTGTTTACTTTTGTATATACTCCTTTTCCACTACTCCATGTACGTAGAACTTTACCTTGTAAATAGTCGTTATTATATAAAGTATAGACATAATATATTCCAGTCAAGAATACACATGTAAATACCTATGTAATCTATTTGGTGGGCCGCGAAATCCGTAAGGGAAGCGGCCCTTAAAAGTCAATAAATCAATCAATCAATTGGAAAGGGAAATTTAACAGACAAAAATAATAGTAGCCAAGCCCAAGCTAAGGCAATCTGTTTAATTGTTCCAGGGCCTCGGAAACTAAATTTTTAATCCTAATATTGAAGCACTTCTATTTATAATTTTTATTTCATTTTTTCACCAAATGTTAGAGGAAATAGTGAATATTTGAATGAAGAAATTAACAAAAATGACCAATTTTAGGGGATAGCTATCCTTAAGGTGTGTATACTTTGAGTTTCAACACAAACACACTGTTCCAATGTGCATGTTTCACAAAAATCTGGGAGATGGTAACTCATAAGTGTCAAGTCAATTTGAATCTTGCATTTAATTTCCCCGATTTTGATGAAACATGCACATTGGACCAGTGACTCTCTGTTGAAACTCAAAGTATACACACATTAAGCTTGAATCAACCATTGGAAAGTGCATACACAGATTGAAATATATGTATTAAGGCAGTGTGACGTCACTGGACCTAGATATGATTGCAACAGACCACCATAGAATACCATGCTTTATTTGCAGTTATACTCTGTGTACTGAATCGTAAAAAATTACAATAAATATTTTCCCACACAGTTCGCAATGGTCTTTCATTTGATGAAAACTTTGCTTGAGGGTTTACGATCACTTTCACAAAGAATAGTCCGCGAGGAGAAAAACAAAGAAGCTAATGTTTTAGTGTATATTATTTAAGTCAGATGTAAGAGACAGTTCAATATTTATAGAGTGCACATTCTTTTTCGGAACACCAAACTGTTGTCCGCTTCACACTCGCAGGAAACCATCTCGTGTTGCGCGATCGTGTGACTTGTCAGTCTGCCGGTACTTTCCCACCTCCAAGACATGCCATTTCCTAGTTAGAGTGCTTCTATGCCACTTTTATGATGCTCGTCGAGAAATGGCGGTCGATCGTTTGTGTACCTTGATGTGGAATTATGGCGATAAGATAAATATTTCAATCTGTTCCTATCAACAACCGAAATCTATAATTAGGTCTACCATTACGAAGCGACCATTGGAAATTCATTATAGCCGACTCTGAACGACTGTAATGTTTTGGATTGTATAGGCCTGTCCATGTTTCACAACTAGATGTTAAACGCAATAGATTCAGCCTTCACTTATTTTTTTAAGAACTTAAGATATAAGAGTTCTGTAGACGGTCGTTTTAGAAAATTCTCGAATTTAAAGATGCAAAACACTGTGTTCTGGTGCATTCTGAGAGAAGGGTTACGGTATCACATTTGTCATTCTCTCCGGAAAACATAAAGCTATTGTCTAATGTTTATAGTTTTCTGCTCAAATTTTTGGAGCGATTCGGCCGCGTGCCCCCACACCCATCCTAGGCTCCGCTGTGCATGAATGATGCCTGCAAGACATCGCGATGTTTCCAATATGAAATCCGTATCGCAGATTACTATTTCTACATCCATACGGTTTTTGTTAAAAGAAGTCGTTTTCAAGAGAATGATGTATTTCATTCATTCTTTGATCGAGGTTGTTCATACGGACGCCATGACCATCTTGAGGTACATGAGTTCGTGCGACCACTAGCCCCGGGTTAAGTGAAATTAGACACAGGTTATGAAACTCGACGCCAAAGATCTTGCACGCTACGCTGGTATGTTTTGTTATCAGCGTACGATATGTGTCTCCTAATTTGTGAAACTTTAGCGGAAGGTTTTTGCTTGTATTTTATCAATGAACTAAGGACAATTAGGACCTGATGAGGGATTGTAGTAGAGAGTCGCGATATCCAAGGTGGTTACATGTCAGTACTTTACGTGTTCTTTGGCATAAAGTTATTCCATAAGACATTTTGTGTTTATCAATATCCACATAAATTATGATAACACCTGGTTATAAATAATAGTTTGCACATATAGAGTCGGTTACAAATGTTACACAAGTAAACCTGGACAAAATAGACCTGGTTACACAAGCAGACCAAGTTACCTGTGCAGACCTGGTTACACACATAGAACAGATTACAGCGTAGACCTGAGCATGCAGACACGTAGACCTGCACGCAAACAAAAAGATAAATGGCAGTCCTTATAGGCGAGAGGAAGGAGAGAGTTGTGTGATATTGTGATTGGCATGGCGTGCTTTTCTTCAGATCTCGTTCCTATTTCTTGTGATCTCGAGGATGGATGTCAATGGGCTTATTTTCGGACAATAAGTCTAGCATGGGGATCCTGACTGAGGCTCCTAAATCCCCAATCGTTTCATTATTGAATGCGTTAACCTTTTCTCATAAGACCAAATTACAGCCATGTTTTTCGTGTGACTCCAAATCCGACGTTCCAACTATATATCAACCTCTTTTTCTCTAAGATAACTGCAAAGGGAATCCAAATAAACTGAATTTTATTGAATGTTTCTGATTAAGTAAAGGCTGTAATTGCAAATTTCATTCCAACAGTGAATCTTGTCATATATACAATGTTATCTCCGAAATGATCAGTCCGCCTAAACTTCGGAATTTATTTACAAATTGCAAGTCGATTGGGCATTCGAAATTTCGTTTACGATATTCGGTTGCGCCTGTGAACCTGTCCATACATGTACATGTCAAACCTGTGAATTTGGTTACATGTTTTCCGGATATGTACCCTGTTGCACGCGTACAGATCCTATGCTAGATCCTGCGTTAAATGTGACGATTTTAATCAACGTCACAAAACATTATTGCAGAAACTTCTAAAACTGGGCTATACTCCAAGCGCCTCCATTCAAAGTTTCTCAAATTTGGCGATACATATCGCATGCTGATAGCAAAATACGAGCGCAGCGTGCAAGATCTATGGCGTTACGTTTCGTAACTTGGGTCTGTTTAACCGGGGGCTAGGGGCCGTATGAACCCATGTACTTCAAGATCCTCATGGTGCTCATATGAACAGGCACAATCAAAGCGTGACTGAGATACACCATTCTCTTTGCAACGAATATCATATGGATTAAGAATACTAATCAGCGATACAGATTTGATATTTTTGGAACATCATCATGTCTTGCCGGCATCATTGAAAACTGTTGACCGCTTCTCTCTTGCAGGAAACTAGCATATGTTTATGTATACTATGATTGTCTTTTTGAATTTGGTGGTAATGCTGTTATATGAAATATGGAATAGTTCTTTGGATTATAGACGGTGGATATTCTTCAACGGACGATGACTGAATTATGAATAACGGACCAGACGCTTGGAACGCGTAAACAAGAGAAAACAAGACAAGATGAACATGTAGACACATACTTGTCACACGAGCATATACACATTAAGACCTGATTACACATGTAGAACTGGTTACACTTGTAGACTTGGTTACATTGGACCTGGTTACAAATGCGGAGTTGGTTACACATAGTACAGACCACATTCATTTTTTTTTTAATTCTAAAAATTCTGATAAACCAATCTTTGTCGCATATGTCTCCAGTTTCTATGTTCAGTGTCATTTGATGCGGGATAAAAATCTACATCTTGCAGCTCCCTCTCTCTTCTCAAAGAGAAGCTGAAAGGAACATGATTACACATGGAGACCTTGTTACACACGAAAAACCAGGATACACATTTAGACCTGGTTGCACATGCAGATCTGGTTACACATTCAGGCCTTTTACACATGCAGACCTGGTTACACATGCAGACCTAGTTACACCTGCAGGACTTCTTACACATGCGGACCTGATTACAAATGCAGGCCTGGTTACACACACAATTACAAGCGTCTAGTCCGTCATTCACAATCCAGCCGTCGTCCATTAGAGAATATCCGCGTCCATAATCCAAAGACCTATTCCATTTCCATATAACAGTATTAGCACCAAATTCAAAAAGACAAAAGTATACATAAACATAGGCTTGTTTCCTGCAAGAGAGAAGCGGCCTGGTTACACATGCAGGCCTTGCTCGGTTACACATACAAACCTGGTTACACATGCAGACATGGTTACACATGCAGCCCTTGTTACACAGGCAAAAGTTGGATACGCATGCAGATCTCGTTACACATGTAGATCTGGTTATAACTGTAGATTGAGCGTAGAAATCGTGGATGTTGTTACACATAAACCCAGTTGCACAAAGGCCGGATAATACACGCGGATTACATACCAGTGTATGTACCCTGACTTCCTCTAGAAAACCAGTTCCATGGGTGGCACAATATGCCAAATGTCACGGAATACGAATGGAAACATTTACATTCACTTCCTAACCCGCGATTTTGGCGTGTATGTATATCACGCCCTATCTATCTCGCTTTGCGTTTATACCCTGGAGTGCCCAGTAATAGCCAGGCACCAATAGACACCCAAGGATTATTTGCGGCCGGTCACGTGGGACTCGAACACTACGGTAGTATCCCAAAGAACATGACAGCGAGCTCATATACTAAATGCGCAATTTTGGCAGATATTTCTGTTAGATTTTACGATTATATGCGAAAAACACTACAGAGTAAATTAGGAAATACTTATCTGATGTGAAATATAATAATTTTTGTACAAAAAAACGTGACCGCCCTATACCAATAGACCACTCATCCAAGAATGATAGGCTATAACGTCACAGAGTGTCAACCTATATTCGTATCGGAGGCTTCCAACCAATGAAAATACCAGGAATTTACATGAACTATATTTTTTTTTAAATCCCGATCTATCTCTGTCTTGCGCACAGAGTGCAAAACAAAGAAAATGTTGTTCCAGACAGTTCTTAAAATAAGAAGCTACTTTGAAAATATTTTGACAAGAAGTGGTGTAGACCTTCAATATCCGAAATAACGGATAAAACTAAGGCTTATTTTTGCATAATCTTCGATTTCGTACTACAATAATGATTTTACTCTACACTAATAAAAAAATAAAAATGGGGTTTACCATGCTTTTCTTTAAGACAGTAGGATGGCAAGCTGGTCAGCTCTGAAATTGAGGCAAAATTAGTATGATTTCGTCAACAGTTCAAGTACAGTGGCATCTGCATGAATGGCATAGTCAGACAAGGAGACAAGAATCGGGCCGCGTCATCCTGTTAGACTCTCTACTTCCTTGCAGCAGATTCTGTGAAACGCTAAAGCATGAAATTGTACGATCTTACCATATTAATGTCTTCATCGAAATCCACGTCAACAAGCCTGTAGCAAACCTAGCAAAAGAAGTCATCTGGGCAATAAGAATACAGACTGCAGTTAGTGAAAAGCAGAAAGTCAAAACTCAGCGTCGGTATGGAAAGGCAGATATAAGAAGAAGTAGAAAAGATCCTTTGAGAAGGAAAATAAATCGTTCTAATCTGCAGAGACCGAAATGGTACAATGAAGCCGTATGAGAAAGTAAGAACAAGCCAAGCAAAGCTCAAAGATGCTACAAAAATGTCAGATCCAAAGCTTCAGCAAAACTCCAGAATGTCCTCAAACTAAAAAAAGCCACCTTTGATTTTACTAGAACGAAATTGACAAATGAGCTAAGTGAGAAAATATGCAAATCTCCAGAATAAATTTAGCAGTCATACGCGGAAATAGCCCAGATCACATTAGCAGCAAGGTTAACCTGATGTCGGATGTTTCCTAAGTCATTTTTCCCATATCTCTGCACGAAGGCATGGAAGAAACTACCAGTCAAGATCAAAGCAATTGAAACGCACAATGCGTTCAAACCATGATGTAAATGCCTTGTTCTGAAAATCGGATTTTTTTTAGCATTTCACACTCGGATTATTCCATACTTCTATCAATATTTTATTGTTGCACCTATTACTTTATTACATCTTATTTATGATTACAAGCGTCTAGTCCGTCATTCATAATCCAGCCGTCGTCCATTAGAGAATATCCGCGTCCATAATCCAAAGACCTATTCCATTATCCACATAACAGTATTAGCACCAAATTCAAAAAGACAATCATAGTATACATAAACATAGGCTTGTTTCCTGCAAGAGAGAAGCGGTCAACAGTTTTCAATGATGCCGGCAAGACATCATGATGTTCCAAAAATATCAAATCCGTATCGCTGATCAGTATTCTTAATCCATAATATTCGTTGTAAAGTCGTCATCTAAAGAATGATGTATCTCAGTCACGCTTTGATTGTGACTGTTCATATGAGTACCATGAGGATCTTGAAGTACATGGGTTCATACGGCCCCTAGCCCCGGGTTAAGCGGAATTAGACACAAGTTACGAAACGTAGCGCCATAGATCTTGCACGCTACGTTCGTATTTTGCTATCAGCATGCGATATGTATCGCCAAATTTGAGAAACTTTGAGTGGAGGCGCTTGGAGGAATAGCCCTATTTTATAAGTTTCTGCAACAATGTTTTGTGACGTTGATTAAAATCGTCACATTTAACACAGGATCTAGCAAATGCTACTAAGCGAGATATGTATACGCCATATGCAGGTCCCACTGGAATATTACTGTCCAGAAAGGGATAGTTTACGATGTCGAAATTGTAATCATCTCTTTTGTCATAAAGTCGACGAGAGAGAATGCCCACTTCATTTTTATAGAGATATAGATCTAAATATGATGTGCCTGTAGGGCTATCTGTAGTTTCCTTCAAATCCAGTGAAGGTGGATATATATCCTTCACTGCGTCATTTATATAGCGATTATCCACAGCGAGAAGATCGTCTATATAGCGTTTGGCGAATGAGAAGGAACGGGCTTTGAATGGATCGGTTTTTGAAAGCGCCTGCATATAGTCATATTCATAAGAGAACAGATACAGGTCGGCCAACAGGGGTGCACAATTAGTACCCATTGGAATACCTATATGCTGCTGATATATTGTGCTGCCAAATTTCACATAGATATTTTTAATGAGAAATTTAAGCAACTCTATAAACAAAGAAACATCCCATGAATGATATCTCTTGTATGTAGTCGAGCTAAAGAATGCTTTATGCTTTAACAAAAACAGTTTTAACTGATTGTCATTCCAATAAAAAAGCTATGAAAATGAATCCTGTCTGCCACGTTGATTTTTCTACTTCATTCATTTGCAGACGCGTATGGTTTTACACAGTTTTGAGGAAACAAGCTTCAGGTCTGATATAATTTTAGTAGCCAGCTGACCCATAATTGAAAGAAAAAAAGACATTCCCACATACAAATTTCTTACTACGAAATAATACCAACCAAGCAGCAGCAACTGTATATAACAACCAAGGGCTCATACTCCATCTAAGTATCACAAAACAATGCTTAAAATAGCCAAGTCTGGGGATAACAATATGTCTAGACTTGAGCATTTTCAGCTGCACAAAGACGCAGACAATAGCCTCCTACATGAAGTATCTACACAACCAAGTTGAGTGCTAACGGTTGTTAATATTAGACCCAATACGGTGTAGACAATATTTACAGAAAGTAAAATAACATATAAAGTGATGATACCAGAAGACAGTCTGCTTGAAAATAGAAAGCTCTGATAACATAGTTTAGACCAGAGTGGAAATTTAATAGCGTAAACTGGGTTATTCTATTATATAAATTGGCTGTATCGATTATACAAACCTTGTCTTTGTGATAATGTTGACTCCAGCCACTTCTGCCACTTTCCCCCTTCAGCTCCCATAATTCAATCAGAGTTGCAGACGACACATTCACTTTCTTTATTGTCATGATTGTGATTGGGATGTATGGATCCATGAGAACCTGAAATGTTTGAAAAGGCAAATACGGTCTTTCCTACCGGCAAATGATTAGGTTCATAACTGAATGCGAATGGCAATTTCATTAATTGTCCTCACACAAACAGCGATAAGACAATCGATTGAAGCGATATGTAAGAGGTGGGAAAATTACGACGTTTGGCGAATAAAAAGCAACCGTATGGCTCCACAGGAAGGCCGATGTAGAAAAATACCATAAGATCAGAGCGTCCCTTTCAAGATCATTGTGATGTCTCTCTTCTGTACATTGTCTGTACGTATATTAATGTGAAGGTTTTCACCGTGGTACGGATCCACGTGTAGTTGAGTGGTTGACGTTCAGTATGCCCACAGTAGCCCCATAGTTGAAACTCTTATTTTTGTAAGACAGGATATGGCGATAGAGCTTTAGTCATTGTAGGCTGCCAGAGATGATATGGGTTTGAACCAATCGGTCCACTATGTGATGTTCTACTGCAGGCAGAATATTGAGTGAGTGAATATGATTTAACGTCGCTTTCAACTATATTTCAGTCATATCGCGACGTTAGGGTCCTATTCATTTTTACCTCCGGGGACCCTACAGGTGCCCGAGTTAGTAGCCTTTTATAGGTCCATCAATGACAACAGTTGGTTCTCTACAATCAGATCAATTCTCGCCAAATATAATCTCCCACCTGCAGTCGAACTTCTTCTCAATCCGCCACCTAGAGACTCATTCAAGCGCAAGGCCAAGATCGTCATCAACAAATTCTGGATTGATTGGCTCCGGGATGAAGCTGCCAAGAAAAGTTCGCTCAAGTTCTTGAACACTGCGGCTTGTGGAGTGAAAAGCCCACATCATGTATGGGCATTAGCTAATTCTTGTCCCCGTGACATCCAGAGAGCAGCCATAAAGGCCAAACTCCTCACTGGCTGCTATCTTCTACAAGAAAACCGTGCAAGATTTAACCAATTCTCCGTTGATCCAACATGCCTCCTGTGTTTAGATTCTACTGAGGACCGCACACACTTCATCTGCTCTTGCAGTAAACTGCAGCGCATCCGAGAGCACCGTGTCGAAAATATGCTCACCCTTCTGAAAAATGCAGGACACGACCGCTTAGCTACAGAAGCTCGGCCCGACCCAATAACTACAACACATATAAGGAATAAAATAAATTAAATATAAATAACCCAATAAAACTGACACAATTTGTGCTAGACGTCAGCATGCTGATTCCTCAGGGTGTACTAAAACATTCCACCAACCTACTGCAACAGCTAGAAAACCACTCCCGGACACTGTGCTATGCCCTCCATATCGAGAGAGCCTCCCTAATCCTGGCATTGAACTAAATGAGATAGTCGCGTGTACATAGTTGTAGTATAGTTAGTCAGTAGTTGTGAAGTTGTGTATAAAATAGACTGCCTAATTCGTTATTCCACGACATGTATACCGTTACCTCTTACAGAGGGTGCTCCTAGATGAAAAGAAGGGATTTCCGGAACAACAACAACAACAACAACAATAGCAGACCACGGCAGCTGTGTTCGCACTATTTAAAAATACTTTCATAATTGATCAGCTATAAATCCTTGACTTTCCACACGATTTTGGAAATGGCCCCTGTTATTGAAAAATGGGATTCTCCATGGGACAGTGAATATTTTGATATACGACTTCACTATATTCAAAGAGAATTCACCCAATAAGAGAATATTTCCTATAATAAGATTTTCCATCAAGCCATTCCCCAAACAAATTAAAAACATTACAAATTAAAAGATACATTCCAATTGGGATATGTTCTATATCCCAATTGAAATACAGTCCTTCTTCCCAACCTCGTAAATATTCTATGGACATGTCCTTAACAGCACTTAACTTTACAATAATTTATCAGACATAGTATTCAACACTATATTTATAGTTGTTCCATGCAGATAAACAAATGGACAGAGGAGTTTTTAATCAAATTTATTATCAACAACATTAGTCCGATGATCATGACTATTACATTATTTAATGAATAATTGATATCAATTTCTCTGATTGAAGGTTTGCAAGTACAATAATGCAGAAAATCCGTTAGGCGGTGAGGACGATAACACAGAGAGAGAGAGAGAGAGAATTAAGGTTTATCGTCGCGTTCAGCAATATTTCAGCCATATAGCGACGATCAAGTAAAATTATTCAAGTTAATAACTTAGTAATCCAACACATTAAAACATACACACATTAAAACTTATGCAACAAACCGATTTCTCTCAAATAACCTAAGATACAATCTTCTTTCACCCGACTAAAAATAACCCCTAAAGTAGGTACTCGATAAAAAGAATCTCTGAAAATCTATACAGTCGATAAGAATATGTTTCACTGTGAGATCTTCGTGGCATGGAATACACCTTAGGACTAGCTCTTTTTTTCTAGAAAATGTTCGTGAGTTAATCGTGTATGGCCGATTCTACATCGCCTGGTCGTGATAGAATGGCAGACGGCCAGAAAACGTATTGCAACCTAAATGAACATTAGTCGAAATCCTGGTGGATATGGACAATATGACCAGAGATGAACTGAACTATTCAATCAGCAGATTCTTATGTGAAGTCAAGAAAGTCGATAGAACGGATTACCCACCCGACTCTCTATACTCATTTGTGATATGCATTCAGCTGTACATCAAAACTTTGGATAAACACTGCAAGTTCCTCAATGATGAAAGATTTTCACATACGGAACACTCTTGACAATTTAATGAAGAAGAAAAGCAAAGGTTGTCCATCCAAGAAAAAAGCTCAAGAAATAACAATAGAGGAAGAAGAACTCTTGTGGTGTGCTAAAGTCTTGGGCAGCCAGAACCCCAAAAATTTGATATACACGTTGGTGTATCTCATCGGGCTGAAGTTTGGATTAGGTGGAGGCAGGAGCCCCGTGACTTGAGGCGGGGAAGTACCTCCCAGCTTGAAGTTCGAGAAAGTGCTCATAGACGTTTTCTAAAATATAAGGAGGACTGCTCGTGAACAAATAATGGGGCACTGAAACACCGTAAAATCGAATCTAAATGTGTTGTGGCCTTTGGAAATGTCGAATTTCTAGACCACCTTTGACTAAGGTAGATGCACTTCATCTTCGACCCCTGGAGAAACTTGCAGATGATTTTTTGTATTCCCAACAAGCTCTCGGCCGCCATAAACGGGCTGGGGTTGTGGCGACGATTTGTACGAAAGGCGGTTTGACGGGACACCGCACCAATCATCCTTTGCGGGCAAGTTGTGCAAGGTATTGACGAACAAATAATATGCCAGGTAACTGGACATAGATCTGTAGCTGTTCGAAATTACAAACGTACAACACCAGCCCAAAAGAAGGTGGTGACTGCAGTGATTCAGGGGGTGGGCAATACAACCAGGTCTTCGTAGTTTTTTTGGACAAAAACATAGCTGTAAACCTCAATACCGGTATCAATCTGAAATAGCAACACGAGATGACCGCGTTGACATCCAGTTATTTGACGAGATGAAATTAAATCTCTTCTTTTGCCTTTCACTGTACATCCGTTAATGTATCGTGGCAGGCCTACTAATATCACAACTCCAAAAACGACTGCAAATTTTGTTTCTACATTTGTGCTCTTTTCGTAAAACATCACTTATGCATACTTTTGCCTGACTTTTTCTGGAGTTGTTGACGTTATTGGGTACACCACAATGTTGAATAGCGCGAATTAATAATGTACTACAGCTAGCTCAACTCTCCATTCCTTAAAAGTAATGGAGCGCCGGGACAATTGATTGACGTCACAAGTGTGTTTTAGTATGGATTAAAGGGCTTAGTTGCCTGTGGCATGTACAAGAAGACTATATGAAAGGACTACTTATGCCAGAAGCATATACAAAAAGATGTTTCCACCTTATGGTTTTGACCGATCAAGTGATTTAAAACTGATATCCCTGGACGGACTATTGTCCCTATAAATCTCCATTCATCTCAGTTGATAAGATATGTAAGAGAGGAGAAAAATTGACGACGCCTGGCGATTACAAAGCAACAATATGACTTCACAGGAAGCCTTCCTCGGCACCTCACGTTCAGATTAGAATACGGAGGATTCTAAGAAGTGGTATAATGATTCTATTCTTGGTATATCAGCCACATTTTTATTGCAGCTGTTCGTGTGGAAATTATGAAGTAACCACATGTAAGAACGGGCTTAAATGAAATAGACAGACTAGCTCGGGAGCTGTAAAGACATATCAGCTCAAATGAATAACTCCTCTGATGTTAATGGATGAGCACCGAGGACATCTGATGGAGTAAAGGTCGATTTCAATCGCTAGCAGCAAACTTTTGCCATGCAGACCGTACACTCGCCTCGCTTTCTCTAAATCTGTCTTTTTACGATTCCAATTTCAAACATGTCATATTGTTATTGATATGATGTCAAAGGTGAGAACATCCACTTCACTGCCAAACGCAATAGTGTTAGTATTTGTGTAGAAACGGTTAAACAGTCCAACAAATGAAATATCAAACTGAACGTTTAGATACTATAACTAACATGTGTTCATATATATGGCGCATCTCCAAAGATCGAAACATCTGGTATGGCAATTAAGCTATACCGAATGCTAAAACAATGTAGACATTTGATATGATCAGCTAAGACTAAGTGAATCGATTAAAACAAGTGATTGTGCAACTATTAAAGTTCGAGTCATTGATAATGTTTCCAAAACCAGATAAGCATGATATATCATACATAAATAAGAGATCGTAAAATGGCAGTTGTCGTCTGTAGTCATTATCAGATTTGTCTAAACTCAATAAGAAAAGTGGCGCGGAGTGATCACTGTTGAAACTGCTCTCTTTAATCGACTAACGACAATTTGATTCTTTGGGTTACATCATTTATCGTACTTTCTTCTTCGATCCAGAACAGAAAAGAGCTTTCAGTTTTCTGCCACGTCGTTTCTTGCGTCATAATACTTTCAGGTTTTAAATATCACTTAAGGCAGTGACCTTTGATGACAGCTATTGTTAATGGAATCAGTGGTATGCGGCAGACGTGATACCAAGACTTGGACGACATCATTCCATACAACCAGAGAGCTGATGCTAAAATTGGGTAGGCCACGCAATATAAATATAGAAAACAAGTATATGCCTTCGAGTCCCACCTTTGCATCGACGACGATACTTCGCTTCATGATCAGGGTCGCTGTATACATGTAGAAAAAAACCCCCGTGGCTTCCTCTAAACTGGCTCATGATTGTCTTTTTACGAATCCAAATTCAACTATTTCGTATTGTTATTGACATGATGTCAAAGGTGAAGACTTCAATTTCACTTCGAACGCAATAATGTTAGTATTTGTGTAGAACCGATGAACAGTCCATCGAATGAAATATGAAACTGAACGTTTAGATGCAATCACTAGCATGTGTTCCACTGTCAATGTGTTAAGTGTTAAGTTTGCCCAGTCTTAATAAAATAATATCCTAGAAATGCTCCCCAAACAGAAAGGATCAGAAAATGCGCCCAAATCAGAGCAGAGAGGATTTACCTGAAATTAGATTGAAATTTGTCTGAAGAAACATCTGTTGGTAGCTAGCTGTAATTATGACGTATCTCGAAAGATCAAAACATCTGCTACGGCAATTAATCTATACCAAATGTTAAAACAATGTAGACATTTGATATAACCGGCTAAGACTATGTGAATCGATAAAAACAAGTGATTGTGCAACTATTAAAGTTCGAGTCATTGATCGTGTTTCTGAAACCAGATAAGCATGATATATCCTACATATATATGAGATCGTAAAATGGCGGATGTCGTCTGTAGTCATTATCAGATTTGTCTAAAGTCAATAAGGAAAGTGGCGCTGAGTGATCGCTGTTGATACTCGCATCAAACCGTTCTCTTTAATCGATAAACCACAATTTGATTATTCGGATTATGACATTTATCGTACTTTCTTCTTTGATCTAGAACACAAAACAGCTTTCAACTTTCAGTCACATCGTTTCTTCCGTCATCATAATTTTATGTTTTGAATATCACTGGAGGACAATAACCTTTGACGGCAGCTTGTGTTAATGGAATCAGCGGTATGCAACAGACGTGGTCCCAACAGTTGGACGGCAACATTCTATACAGCGAGACAGCTGATGTCGCAAAATACTAAGCCACGCTACATCAGTATAGAACAAAAATCGACCATAGAAGTCCAAGTCCGCTGCCAGCATCACCAGGTGGATTACATTCACCATAATTAGAGCTCCTGCTGCGGGGGACGTGAACGTCTATGATCGATTTTTCTGGTCGATGATATCTCATATCACTGATTAAGAGCATGACTTTGAAATGGCGATCTCTCTGATGAGCGACACATCCCACAGTGGTCATGTTGCTTCTAATGTAGAAAGTGCATTTACATAAGTTGGTGAGATAAAAAGAATTAGAAGCAAGACTGAGTTGTTGAAAATAATATTCAAGTGGAATGTTCAGGTCTGCAATATAGTTGTTAATGAAAACGACGTTAAATCCTACTCACTCACTCACTCACTAGTTGTTAATGTTAACGAGATTAACAGGGAAAAACTGATTAAACGGGAGAAAATTTATAATGCTGTAAAATAATTAGAACGGAATGATTTATTACATACCAATTTCCCAGAGCTCAGCACTTGTGGAACGGCACTGTGTATACGGGGTTTAAAATAGATCTAATTGCTTCGAACCCAAATCCAAGATAATTGACGGCAGCCAAGATATCGAATTACGGAGGTAACTGAAAAGTAATCCCAACCCTCATCTCACCGATGCAAAGGCACTCTCCAAATTTGAAATAGATCGGTGCCATCATTGTCCAGATGGCAAGTGGCAGAACCAAGTGGCAGCCATCTTGGATTACACAAGATGATTGAAGGCAACCATCTTGGTTGATGCAGGTGACTGAAAAGCTATCCCAACCGTCCTCTTACCGATGTCAAGTCACTCTCCAAGTTTGAACGTTCTCGAGGTATTACCTGGAAAAGAAATGTGTAAATAGCTGACGCCGGAGATATTGGATTATACAGGTAACTGAAAAGCAATCCTAACCGTTCTCTCACCGATGTCAAGCCACTCTCCTAGTTTGAAGTCTATCAGTTCAATCATACCCGATTATTGCCCGGACAAGATCCATGCGCTTAAAATTCAAAATGGCTGAGAGTGACCATGTTGGATTATGCAGGTAATTGAAAAGCAGTCCCATCAGTCCTCTCACCAATGTCAAGACACCAGATTTGAAGTCGATGGGTTCATTAGTTCTCGAGTTCTTGGACGGACAAGAAAAGTGTATCAAAGATCCACCGTCTTGGATTACACAAGTAACTGAAAAGCAATCTCAACCGTTCTATCACCGATGTTATGACACTCTCCAAGTTTGAAGTCGATCAGTTCAATACTTCTCGAGCTATTGGTCAGACAAGAAATGTGTAAAGATCCAACTGCTGAAAATCCCAGATGGCTTATGGCGGTCATCTTGGATTACGCATGTAACTGAAAAGCCACCCCAAACAGCCAGTTTGTTTGGTGGACAAAGCCGGAGTACCCGGAGAGAACCACCGCCCGTCGGCAAACTTTCACACATGCACCAGGGATCTCGAACCGCGTCGGTTCAGGTGTGTGAGGCTCTAGCGAAGTGCCTTAGATCATTTGGTCACCGAGGGCCTTCATGATCAGAGGTGCTGTATAGGGGAAAAAGCCCCGCGGATAAAAGAAACAAAACAAGACGAACATGATCGGAACGGGTGCTGAAAATGTAGCGAGCATTGTCACAAATCGAAGACTACTGGGTTTTGGAGGGCATGCTGAAAATGCACCAGTCACACATAAAATGATAGTGGGAATGCTGGGCATGCTGGGAATGTCATGGGAACGGTCACATATAAAATGATGCTGGAACTGCTGTGGATGCTGGGATTGTGATAGGCAGTCTATCCTCCATCGAAGGTGGAGGGATTGTGCTGGACCGAATGGCTGTTAGTCAGGCCTAATCAGACTATCCATCAAACAGTTGAAAGACATTCTAGTTTATAATACATCAGCTTCCCACCAGAGGCCATATGCATGCTGAAAGAGAAAGTGAGACCCCCTCCCCTCAAAAAAAATCCCACAAAGTTTAAAAATAAAATGTACCTGGTGTAATAATTTTCATAAAATCTTCATTTATATTCTTCTTCCCGAATGTATTCCCAAGTCATATATTTTGAGTAGTTCTTCGTCGTCACGCTTTGGACATAATTTCACAACTTACAACCAACCATCTTGGTTACTACATTTTTCATAGGCGTTGATAAAAAATATGTGACATGTATGAATGCACAGCTCGGCTGCATGTTATGCTCTTTCGATATGAATTTATAGCATTGCGATGAATATTCCAGCCAGTTCCTCTCAACACTCGTTACCCTGTACACCGAAGATACACTGTACATGTAGAGTCGTCTAGACATGTTACAGCAGCATATCTGGTTAAACACGTAGACCTGATTACACATGCAAACATGGTTACACATACAGACCTGGTTACATATGCAGACTTCGATGCAGACGAAAACCGCGTGACACATGCAGACCTGGCTACACATGCAGACCTGATTACAACAGTAGACTGAGCGTAAAAATCGTAGATGTTATTACACAAAGACCCAGTTGCACTAAGGCCTGATAATGCATGCAAAGCGGGTTACACGTGTTTAATACACGGTAACAATATCAAAGAGCTGAACCCGATAATTTGCATTTTAACATACACGTACGCTATCGGCGTTGCAGTGCTGCTGTGTCAATTTTACGATGCTCGCCAAGGAGTATTTCTAGATCGATTGGGTAATGTGATATGAAAAGCATGATGGTAGCAAAAATTCAGTTAGTTCGTATCAACACTCGCTATCCTGGGCACTTCAGTATTCTTTACGCTTGTAATCTTGTTTATGGGTCTGGCTGATTGAAAGTGAATCAAAATCACGAAGAAATAAATGGCAGAAACAATCCATGGTAATTGGCTGGAGGAAAGACAAAGTTGTGTAATTTTTGTATGTTTATGTGATTTCGTTTATAATACATCAGCTTCCCACCAGAGGCCATATGCATGCTGAAAGAGAAAGTGAGACCCCCCCCCAAAAAAATCCCACTAAGTTTAAAAATAAAATGTACCTGGTGTAATAATTTTCATAAAATCTTCATCTATATTCTTCTTCCCGAATGTATTCCCAAGTCATATATTTTGAGTAGTTCTTCATAGTCACGCTTTGGACATAATTTCACAACTTACAACCAACCATCTTGGTTACTATATTTTTCATAGACGTTGATAAAAAATATGTGACATGCATGAATGCACAGCTCGGCTGCATGTTATGCTCTTTTAATATGAATTTATAGCAATGCGATGAATATTCCAGCCAGTTCCTCTCAACACTCGTTACCCTGTACACCGAAGATACACTGTACATGTAGAGTCGTCTAGACATGTTACAGCAGCATATCTGGTTAAACACGTAGACCTGGTTACACATGCAAACATGGTTACACATACAGACCTGGTTACATATGCAGACTTCGATGCAGACGAAAACCGCGTGACACATGCAGACCTGGTTACACATGCAGACCTGATTACAACAGTAGACTGAGCGTAAAAATCGTAGATGTTATTACACAAAGACCCAGTTGCACTAAGGCCTGATAATGCATGTAAAGCGGGTTACACGTGTTTAATACGCGGTGACAATATCAAAGACCTGAACCCGATAATTTGCATTTTAACATACACGTACGCAATCGGCGTTGCAGTGCTGCTGTGTCAATTTCACGATGCTCGCCAAGGAGTATTTCTAGATCAGTTGGGTAATGTGATATGAAAAGCATGATGGTAGCAAAAATTCAGTTAGTTCGTATCAACACTCGCTATCCTGGGCACTTCAGTATCCTTTACGCTTGTAATCTTGTTTATGGGTCTGGCTGATTGAAAGTGAATCAAAATCACGAAGAAATAAATGGCAGACACACTCCATGGTAATTGGCTGGAGGAAAGACAAAGTTGTGCAATTTTTGTATGGCGAGTTTTTTTTATATGCATCTTCCCTATTTCGTCTGATCTCGAGTTTACCGCGGCGATTCTGCCTGAACATACAAAATCCGCATTGGTTTGCTTGATCGAATACTTTAACATATTCTGATGCGACTTTAATTTCTTCAGATTCGACGTCCAATATCCTTTGATGTGGGACAAACTGTAAAAAATTGATTCCGTCTCTCCCTTCTTCAAGAGAAGCCCACGTGATCAAACCAAAGGATATGCAGTAATAGCCCGTCATCCTGATAGAAATTGCACTCTTCCCCTAACACAGTGGGATCAAAGTGCTTTCAAAGTGCTTTTTTGAGGCCGTTAGCGCAATTGGTATCCGAAGCTATAAGAGTGCCTTCAACTTAAGAGTTACGGGGGCTCCGTTCTTTTTTACAAAAAGATAATTCCCTGTAAATCCTTCAAAGAAAAGTGTTGTGGTTCTAGCGTTTTATTGAAGAAAATTTGACTTTTCTTTCGAATTCCATCGTCATTCCTTGCGGGAAAATCTCGCCTGTTCCATCGTTTCTCATGAGAAAACCCACAGAAAGAAAAAAAAATCTAGTCTGCATATGAGTTATTTGAAAACGAATAATGTACGGACTAACCATCATCCTCAGTCATGGTTCGTCTATCCGAGTCGTGACGGGATATCTTGTACACCACAGCGAATTCCATCCACTTCAATCGGGAATATTCCGGAGCGCGTTCGTGAACTTATGACCTCTCCGAACATGCCCATGTTTGAGCGAATTAAGCGCCAGGCAATGTGTCGTACATTTCGCCCCCTTCTGATTGCTTTGAAGTCAGATGATCATAACCGCGAATGCTCTGAGTTAAGAGACGCCCCCATGTTGTTTCCTCTCGCACTTCAATGAGTTTGTCCTCCAGCTGTTTGCCCACATAAACTGTTCAGCTAAACAATCCGAGATCCTGCGAAGGTTGCGTATTGCCCCAAAATACCGTCCGTTCATTGGCTGATATTTTTAGCGGACAGTCATAACTGTACAGCCCTAGTCTGCCTGCAGGGCTCGGTACGGAGGTACGGAGTATACAGACCTGCATCATAGAGGATGAACCAGTTAAATCGGTGGTACAGACATATCACATACTCCGAGGATTACCTGCCTGACCAGTGCATGTAACCTGACTTCCCATAGAAACCCAGTTCCATCGGTAGCACAATACGCCAAAGGTCCTGGAATGCGAAAGAAAACATTTATAATCACTCCCCAACCCGCGATTTTGGCGTTCTTTGGCGTGTATGGATACCACGCCCTATGTATCTCGCTTCGCGTTTATACCCTGGAGTGCACAGTAATAGCCAGGCACCAATAGACACCCAAGGATTATTTGCGGCCGGTCACTTGCATCTCGAACACTTTGGCAATATCCCAAAGGACATCGCAGCGAGCTCATATAGGCCTACTAACAAAGCATTTTTGGCAGATATTTCGGTAACATTTTACGATTTTTTTGACACTACAAAGTAAATTAGGAAATAATTATCTGATGTGAAAGAAAATATTTTGTATACACTGTTGTCTACAGAAGAAACAAACGTGATCGCCCTATACCAATAGGCCACTGACCCCAGTATGATAGGCTATAACGTCACAGAGTTTCAACCTATATTGTTTCGTCGTATCGGAGGCTTTCAACCAATGAAAATACTAGGAATTTACATGAACCATAATTTTAAAAACAATCGCGCTCTATCGCTGACTTGCGCACAGAGTGTAAAACAGTGAAAAAGATGTTCCAGACAATTCTTAAAATAAGAAGTTATTTTGAAAATATTTTGAAAAGAAGTGGTGTAGACCTTCGATATTCGAAAAAAGGTTAAAATTAACGTGTACGGGTCGCTATGCTTATATTTGCATAATCTTTGATTTCGTACTACTATAATGATTTTACCCTACCCTAATGAAAAAATAAAAGTGGGGTTTACCATGCTTTTCTTCAAGACAGTAGGAAGGCAAGGTGGCCAGCCCTGACATTGAGGCAAAATTACTATGATTTCGTCAACAGTTCAAGTGCGGTGACCTTTGCATGAATGGCACAGT